>PVIJ01002109.1:143065-171687 GCA_004024925.1 Scalopus aquaticus
GGATGGTAGAACCTATTTAGAACAGGCAGGTTTGAGGGTTCTGGGGTGCTCCTCTTCCTGTCCTGTAACTACAAAAGGATATTAAGAAACTAGAAAGTTAAAAATGAAAAAGTCTAACATATTTAATAGGAATTCTAGAAGTAGAAATTGGAGAGGATGAAGAAGAACAAATACCTAAAGAGATAGTGGCTGAGAACTTTCCAGAATTGAAAGAAGTCCTTAGATTTACTCTCAAGCCCAATAAACAAAAACACTAAATTTCAAGCAGAATAAAAGCATATTCTCAATATCTTAGTGAAAACGCACAATATCCAAAATTAAAAAGAAAGCTTTCTTCAAAGCTACTAGAGAAGGAAAACAAGACACATTAGTAATTGAACTGACTGAATTTTCTGCAGCAACAACAGGTAAACAATAGAATAATATATTTAAAGCATGTGTGAAAACAACTGACAACCTAGGATTAGAAATTTGTGTGGTTCTAAACTATCATTCATAATGGCGGGGTAACCATGTCGCAAAAGATCAGATATTTTTGTTACTCAAATTTACTGAAACATATTTAATATACAATAAATTACATCCATTTAAGTGTATAATTTATTAAGTTTTGACGACTTAATACAACTTTGTAACTACCAACACAGTGAAGGTACAGGCCATTTGCATCCCCATGAGAACTTTCCTGGTGCCCCAAAGAATTAATGCACTCCATACTTGTCTCCTAGCTACCACTGATTTGGTCTCTGTCACTAAAAGTTAGACTTTTTTTCTAGAGTTTCCTAAAATGAAATTAGGCTGCATGTAATCTTTGCGTGTCTGGCTTTTTTCACTCAGCTTCATGCTTTTTGCACTTCATCCATGCCGCATGTACCACTAGTTCATCCCTTTTTATTATTGAGCAATATTCCATGGTACAGAAAAGTCTCAACATTAATTTCAAGCTAAAGAAAACATTTCAGAAA
Organism: Scalopus aquaticus; assembly: GCA_004024925.1. Lineage (NCBI taxonomy): Eukaryota > Metazoa > Chordata > Mammalia > Eulipotyphla > Talpidae > Scalopus > Scalopus aquaticus. Next base: position 144,031 of record PVIJ01002109.1, read on the forward strand.
GTACTAATAGGATTTAAGAGATGCATAACCAGATACAAATTATACCGAGAGTAAAATAAGCCTGAATTTCTATGCTTCTAACAACATAACCACAAAGCCTTTAAAGTAAAAATGGATAAAATGACAAGAAGCAACTTTAAAATTCACCATCCTAGTATACACATATAGACATATATGCTGACAGCTTAACGAATGTTATCTATTACTGTAGTTACACAATAAATAACAGTCACTGAGCATTCACTATGTCAAGCCATATGCTAAATATGGCAAATACATCCTCTTAACTTCTTGCATCAATCTCCCCGCCTTCATCTCTGCATCAACTTTTTAATTCATAGAAAAGGAAACTGAGACTCAAAGAGGTGGCTAGCTAAAGGATAGCCACATCAGGACTTGAACAAACTCTAGAAGAAACACTTAACACTACTAGACCATATTGTGTCAACCCCAAACTGAGAGTTCACAAACTGCCACCACTAACTGCCTCTTCTGATAACATAGCACATTCCTGACCCAAATCCCGACTAAACCACAGGCCAGTTCATTTTTATTCAAACTGTGGAGCAAGGACTCAGCTGGATTATTTCTCACGTAAAACATTCCATCTGCAGAGAAGCAAGACAGGCTTTTTTTTTTTTTTAAGTCTGCCTGGGGCTGGCAGTGGGATAGAAGTGTGAGTCAGTGGGGTGCCACAGCCCCGGCTGACAGTGGAAAAGCTGGCTATCAGAGCTGGGGATGGTATGCAGATACAGTATATCAAAGCAGGCAGCCTGAACACAGGCCGTTCAGAGTAGACCCACCTCTCTGCTGCTCATGATGGGACATGGCAGTGGTGCTTACTTTGCCACTATCGGATTGCCCACAGCCAAATAATCAGTGCCTTAATGCATTTGCATGGACATTTGCTTCATGTGACCTCCATTCTTACCTCTCCCCTGGACTCTCTTGAAAAACACTTAGAATAATTTTTTTTAATGTAAAGCACACTCTGGTTCTCATGGATTTTATAAAGCTGTAAAAGCTAGAAACTGAATGAATACCAAATGTTTGCATGTTATCTCACCTAAACTTAAGTTTATGAAATCAGCCCTTTCCATAGTAGGAGTTATACCTTACACAAAAGAATAGAAGGCATAACTCATTGGTATTCTGGTGAAAGCTTGCAGTTTTCTGCAGAAAGATTATGAGGAGATACAACATTGAAAGAACCTAAAAACTGTTGGAAGATAAACATTACCTTAGCATTTGCTAAACGCTGTGTACACTGCCCACCTAGGAGAAGGTCTGGCATGTGGTTGGTACTAAATAAATGTTTGGTGACAAGAGCAAATAATTATGACACTTTAGAGGACTTGGAAGAAAACTGCCTATTGAGTTCAATGAGATGAGTGCTATATTGTGTATATGTGAGCAAAATAAAGGGACAAATGAGGAATTGTTATGTGAGTTAAATTAACCTGGATTATCAAGTGCCTAGGTTCAAATCCCCAATATTCAACATTCCCCAATATGACCTTGAAAATATTAATTTCTCTGTGTCTCAGTCTTTCTCTCTGTGAGACGGGACTAGAGTATCACCGTCTAAAGCTGCTGTAAAGAGCACATTAAATTATACACATAAGCATGTGGCACAGCACTTTGCAAGCAGGGAGCACTTGGCAAGTGTTGGATCTTGTCTTTATTATTATTTCTTTAGGGTACTTCCTCCACTGTTCGACTTTTGCGAATAAAATGTAATCATAATGACTTCAAAGAGACTTTTTAACTAGAGGGTTCTAAACACTTGAAATTCAAAACTCTACACCAAAGCTGACTTTCTTCCTGCAGTTAATGTGATGGTTAGTAAGACCCAGTGTTACATAAACACTGAACATTTATTCTTTCTTCTCTTTATGAAAGACACTTGTCCTTAAGGAAAACAGAAAATTGATCTCCTAATTAATGTTTTCAGAAATGTGGCCTTATTATGCACCATTTTCAGTCAAAATAGGTAAGTATATTAAAAATGTTCTCAGAGGCAATGGGCTAAAATAGCTTTGGCTTCAGTGTTAGCATTAGGCAGCAAGTTTTCATGAGGGAAGAATCTGTTCAGGGCCCCTGTGGCTCATGTGCTTGGAACCTTGCTTAGCACATGCTAAGTACTTGCTCAGTGTGCGTGTGAGAGTGCCAAGTTGATTCCTCTCTGTCATACCAAGTTGCTCTGAACTCATCCTCCAAAGATCATTTGGTGTAGTAGAAAAAACTTAAACAGGCCTGTATTCAAATCTATAAGATCATACTAGACTGTAATCTTCGGCAATGTAATATTTTTAAACTAAATCACAGATTTCCATCTGTCATGGTACAACCTTTGTAGGATTGTAGGCAGATAAAGCAGTGAGGGCAATGCCTAAAGAAAATTAATGACCAGCTATATCCAGGATGCCAAGAAATACTTGCCAGAGCTGATAAAGCCAAGAGAGAGCCATGAAATGTCCAAAGGGGAGAGGCAGTCCCCCACTGCAACCTATGGGCAAGGCCATCAAGGCCTGAGGAGACCAAGAAGTGCCTAGAAGAGAAGTCCACCAGTCTGCTTCCAGGGCTGATAAAAGTGCCACACAGGGAGTGCAGCAGAGTGGGGAGTAACTCAGAAACATCTGCTGGCACCTATAAATTAAGACCCCAGGAGTGCCTGGGCAGCGAACCCTAGAAAAGGAACTAGCGATCAGCCCCCTACACTCAACTTAAGCCAGCAGCCCCCTGCCATTAGGTTCAGTTGCTCTCCCATGGATCCTGCCTACTCAGACCCATTCCCAAGTGTACTGTCACTAAATAAACTTTGCTTTGTTTTACTTGAACTTGGCTTTAAATTCTTTCATGGCCATAGTCAAAAACAAAAAAAAAAAAAAAAACCTTTCTCAAAACTGCTGTAAAATTAGACATACCAAATTTCCTACACCCAACTGCAGTCAATAGATCTACTTAGTCTTATCATACATGGATTCATCTAAAGTTTAGCTGATTCTACTTAAGTCAGTCAATATTTTCTCTTCCTCGCATTTTCCTATCTTAGTATGTGAATACAGAATATTCTGGTGTGATGAGCTTACATTCCAGAAAATGATACATCTGAGTGCAGAGTCATCTCTGCCACAAAGGGAGGGAGTTTGCTCCCAATGAGGCAAAGATAGGAAAATAAACAAATAAATAAGACCCAGACCTATTATTTCTGACCTCAGTGGCCTTATGCAAGCAAGGACTTAAAGTCCTTAAACCTTAATTTCTTAAATGGGGATTCGAATAACCTAGAATAATAATAAAATAACAACAACAATCCTAATCCATAAAGTTGTTAGGAGAATTAAGGACTCAGTTATAGTGCTTTGTTTCATACAATTGTCTCCTACAGAGAACCAAGTGTAGTGAGCACCAAGAAAGTAATCAATAATGAGGGATGAAAATATGAATAAATGATAGAGAAGTAAGAGGAATATAAAGAGGAAAGGAATAAGGAAGAAGAAAGAAAAGAGGGAGGGAGGGAGGGAAGAAGGGAAAAATGTATCCCCACAGATGTTTTAGGATATAAGTACCTATCATTGAGCTTTTACTTTTGAAATCATAGGATAGTGAAATCTTGTGGGCGAATCCTGAGAAAGTCATTTGTAAAAATTAGCACATCCTATAAGCCTGTCATCTCATCCTTCCCAGACCTCATTAAGCAACTAGAATACCTTGGAAAAGCACCAAATATCAAATTGTGAAAAATGGGAGAAAACATTCCCAAGAAAAAAGGATTGTTTTATATCTACCCAAGCATCTGCTCCTTCATAGTGAAATATTTTATGCAAAGCATATTTTATGTAATTCCAATAATTTACTGAAACAAATATTAAACAAGTAACAAAGAGAAGCAAATAACAAATCTCTTCTGATTTCACTGCCATTGTTCTAAGCCTTCAATAAGATACAAACTCAAATTTTACTCAAATTGCTAGTGAAATTAAGAGTGCACTGTCAGTTTTAATAGAAAATATTATTTGGAAAAAAATACTATTTGAATTTTTTTAATCATAGAAGAGCAAAACATGTAGTTAACACTGTGCATTCTTTAATAAAAAGAGCAAAAACAAGCCATTGAAACCAATTAACCTATTTTCTAAGTGGGAAACATCCAAAGCACATAGAAAATAGTCAATTTTGAGCAGTCATAGTTTTCTTTTTTTTTTCTTAAATGTATCAGACATAGATTTCACAGCTCATAATTAATTCCCAGTGCCCACATCACCATTAATTTTTAATCAAAGCAGAGATGCTGTGAGTGCTACTGCTATTTCACCAAGGTTAGCAGGGGGTTGTTTCCAGACTCAGAAACCTTATTTGTTCTGCATATCAGAGACCGATATCTAAAACGATGGCCAGATGCACCCTTGTAATCCTAGCTAATTACCTACAGGTGATGAGGACCGAACTCTGTGTTTTGATAAAAAAAAAAAAATCTAGTTTCACAGATAATTACACATTTACACAGGCTAGGGATTTGGGGTTTTATATTCTTGGCAGTGTTAGACTTAGGAGGTATATCTTGTTGAAAGTATTTCCTCTATATGTATAAAGGGAATTCTTCACAATCAATTTACCATCCTTATGCTCATAAAAGTATGTTTACAGGAGCTCCCCAGATAGCACACTAACATTGCGCCAGGGAGCAAATGTGATACAAGTTCACAGAACTTTTCTGACATAAAATCACCAGACAAGGAAATGATTTCCATGTGGGTTCAGGAAGCCCCCAGGCAAGTATTCTCCAATTCAACATCAAACAACACAAGGCAAAAAGAGGACTAATACTCAACTTCAAACCAGGTGAGAATACTAAGTAAAAACATGTATCATCAGTTGGACAGAAACTTCACTGCAAGAAATCTGTTTTTCTTACATTTGATATACCTTTGTATAAAAGACGTAACTTGGCCATTTAGATTGAAACAACTCTATTTCTATAAACTTCAAGTTAATTTCCTTTGGAAAACAATGCCATCATTTATAAAAAGCTAACAAAAGTGTCTAATAAGAATAAAATAAATTTTCTAATCCAATCAAATATAAACAAAAGTCAGACTATTTTAACATATTTTGTGATATTTATATACACATACACAAATACATCTTAAAAACACTTAATCTTTAAAATATTTGTAAATATAAAGACATACATATATAACATATATCTAAAGTTATATATATATATATGTGTGTACCTTATATATCTTAAAGATCTGTATCTTGATATAGCTCTAGAATCACAATACCCTGAAAAATTAAAACTCTATTCCAAAGAGTTTTTAGGAGAATTAAATAAGAACTCAGTTTGGACTTTGATTTATAATATTGCCTCTGAAACAGATATAGATATCCAGATATCTATAGAGATACAGCTATAACTATATATATACATTTATCTATGTATGTATAGATAGATACCTATATAATATGTATACATGTATATGTACATATATGATAGATGTATGTAAACATATGATAGAGCTATATAAAACGAAAATTTTAAACAGTTTAAAATATTTTTAAACAGCTTAACTTTTATACATATACATATTTTCCTTTTTTTATAGATTTATTTTTATTCATTTATGCATACAAGAACCGGGGTGCAGGCCAGAGGTGTGTGGGGTGAGAGGATTCACCAGAGACAGAGTTGGGAGCAGAACAGGCAGACTGACTGAAACCCACCGCTGAGGGGAGCAGTGGGTGAGACAGGAGAGCTCTGCTGAGCCATGTGGGCCAGCTCCCTGGCCAATATCAACTCTTGCTGCAGTGGCTGGCAATAGCTTGATAGGGCTGAAACTTTAACCCCTGTGCCACCAGGGAGGCCCCATACACATATTTTCTAATTTAGAAGTACTAGTGATATTTGTGGTCATTTCAATTTCTTTTTTTAGTCTCTAGCCAAATTCTTAACATGAACACATATTGTTTTTAAAAGAAAAAAAAATCCTAATATTTCCACCTTTAAAAATTGTAAGCTTATTAACTCCTTTGTTACCAAATTTGACATATGCTTTAAATAAAGGAATATGGCTCCCAATAAACCACCTATGTAACATTAGTTTGCTAATTTAATCACACCTACAACTATCAAATCCTCTATAAGGAAGCAGTAGATGTTCAAATGATTTAAAAGAGCTTATACAATGGACATACCATTCCAAGGCTCCAGACACAGCTCTGGTGCAGTAACTTTTACCCAATAAAAACAGTATGGGTGAGATATAATGTGAACCACTTTGTGGAATTATAACTCAAATTAAATTTAGAATTCAAGGGGCCTCCCTGGTAGTGCAAGGGGTTAAATATCAGCCTAAGAAGAGTTAGATCCCTGGTCAAGGAGATTCCCACATGGCACAGCAGACCTCTATTGTCTTGCCTGCTGCTCCCCTCAAGCAGTGTCTTTCAGTCAATCTGCCTACTCTGCTCCCCATTCTGTCTCTAGTGAATCTTCTCACAGCCCCCCCCCGAACACCCCTCTGGCCTATACCTCAGCTCTTGTATGCATAAATAAATAAATTTTTAGAAAAATTTGGAATTCAAGAAACTCCAATTTAACTGCAACTTTAACACTGACTTCAAAGTCATGTAAATCCAGAACTCATTAGATGAAATACGCAATTCTAATCCATCACTCTCAACCCTGTGACCTACAGCATTCGCTCCCTCCCACTCCAGCTCCCCTCCCTCCTTACCCCAATTTTTCAAACAGATGAGCCACTCTAAGCATGACTGTAGGCCATTAAGTATAAAGAGCACTGAAATTTTTCCCAGTTTTAAAAATATCATCTCCACCATTCTATTGGAAGGCCTGAATTTCTTCCTACCTGAGACTCGGCTAAATTTTAACACCAGAAAGCAACCAGGATGTTTTAAAAGTTGGGTATAAAAGCAGACGAATTACACTGGTCAACAAATTTTTACAAAAGTCATGTTACTGAAATAAAATTAGTCATTCCCTATCAATTTGTATGTGCTCAACACGAATGGACAATCAAATTCTAATTTTGGCTCTTTTTTTTTGTAATCTGCAATACATTGATGTTTACATCACAAAATGCATTCCAATAGTAATAGGCCTACCTATTACTATTAATACCTGTAAAAAATCAAGTCATAGACTACTTCTTAGATTTCTTTGCTTGTCTCTTGTACAGCTGTTCAGGAACAGAATAGATGGAAGACGGTTTCCACTGTGCAAAAGCACAGCCTTAAGACTCAGTTTCGAAGAGTCTAGAAATAGTCTCCATTTTTGTGGGTCATGAGTGATTTCTAAAGCATTCACGAGGCCCTCAATATCGAAACAGAATACCAGAGTACTTTCCTTTCTGAAGAAAGGCTCCAACTGCTGGTGGCAGTTTTGATAAAAAGTAATGACATCTTCTTCTAGGAGATTCCATTGTTGGAATCTTGATCCTAGCAATTCTGCCTTGTTCTTGGATAAGTCCAAATCATGAACCAGGGCATTTAGTTCTTCCTGTGTTAGTCTGTGTGGGGTTGATGATGCACCACAGTGAAAATCTGGATCACTGCGTGCTGATGGAACAGGAGAAGAACAGGTCGGCTCACCCTTGTCCTCATCAGATGAATCAAGAGAATATTCTACTGGAGGTTCTGGAAGAGGAAGTCCCTCACCATGTGGAACTGGTCTCAATGAAAACGGAATGTTTGGGTAGACTACTCTTGACTTCTTTTGCTTCGTTATTCTGCCGGAAAGAGGAGGAACCCAAGCAGAAGTAACAGTCTTTTATGCGGTTGCTTGGCTCTCTCCACACCATGAGGAGTGAAAACGGCATTGATGGACTTTTGCCACTGAACCACTGTGACAGCTGTGTTGTATACATGGAGCACAGCATATATGCGGGGCTCAAGGTTTGTCTTGGTCACCAACCTTGCATCCGAAGTAAATATCAGAAGCCTTCTTCACTTGAGAAGTGATACTTTTCTGGTTGGCAAATGTCACTTCCCCACAAATAGAGCAGAAATTGTCCACGCTACTAACACACTTTTGAGGCATTACTGTTCTGTATTGTGTCTAAATGGATAAAATAATAACAGTTCTATGGAATATTAGCTTAAACTGTGTCGCACAAAGTCTGAAATATTTTCATTGCTCAACCTTTCTGACAGGGCTTTATCTAGTGCACTGCTGACGTCAGCTTACTTCGGTAGCCGCCTGGCAGTCGTATTGCATTGCATCAGAAAATGATGAAATCAACTCTGGATGATGTGTTCATGATGGTATTATGCAATGAGATGCAATATTACATTCTAGCCTGATTTAGGATGTTGTTGCGGTCCTACTGGATAAATTTACACAGTGAAACATGTAAAATTAATTACATGAAATTTCTTCAAAACGAGACCTAATAAAAAGTTTTCAGGGTTATATTCATGTTCAGCACACCAAGATACTACAGATTAGGGTCTTTTTAAGTCAGTAAAGATCTCACTGTTGACCAGTGTTACTAGAATTATGAGAAAGTTAATAAAGGCAGAGAAATGTGAAAGGAGCGTGGAAGTGGAATATCTGGAGTGCTTTTATTCCTTTCTTTTCAAGATGTATTTATTTATGCCTAGAAAAATTGGGGTGTAGGGCAGAGGTGTGGGGTGGTGAGAGGACTGACCAGAGACAGTGGGGAGCAGAACAGGTAGATCTACTGAAATACACTGCTGAGTGGAGTAGTGGGGAGAGAGAGGAGAGATCCACTGCGCCATGTGGGAAGCTCCCTGACTGGGGATTGCAATGGCTGCGAACAGCTTCATAGTGTTGGACTTAAGCCCTTGTGCCACCAGGAAGGCCCTCTGGAGTGATTTAATATAGGGGAAGTGGGGCACATTTGCAAAAACAGTTTAGAATTATGTTGTGGAAAAATTTTAGTGAGTCTAACATGACACATTTTGTTAGAGTATGGTAATCGCCTTTTAATCAGAAGATAACATCATCAAAGTGCTGCTTTAAGTAGAGGGTGGACTGGAGTAGGTAACACCAAAGGGAAGAAGACTGGAGATGCCAGTCCATGATTCAAGGGTGATGAACAAAGGTGCAGATCAAGAAGGAAGTTGGTAGACATAAATCACAGGTAAAGGAGAATTCAGATATAACTTCTAAAAGCTATAAGAAAAGGGAGACCTGACTATGCTTTAGGCTATAGAGAAGGAACTGGTGGAAAGGAAGGGATTGAATCAAAGCATAAAGGGAAAAGGAGATCAAGACAAAGGATAGTTACATTTTCTGAACATTTACTGTGTTGTCAGACCAAGGCTAAATGTTGTATCAATGCTCTGAAAGCACAACCCCTTATTTCCAGCACTTCACACTTAGTAGGCACTTGGTAAATGTTTGTTAAATTAATGGCATAGAGGAAGGAGGAAGCTTTGGTGAGACAAAGGACACTTTCTCCAAGACTGGAGTGAATAAAAGGAGTGCCAAAGAAATGCCAAAAGAACAAGGTTGGCAAGCTCGGGTGGCTCAGAAAAATGAGAGTCAAGGTCATTTAAGATGAAAGAAATGATGTGCGTTGTGGGAGTAATATGGTGAAGGGTCAAAGAATTGAAAAGGGTTTCAGTAGCTATTGTAATAAAGAAATGAGGTCTCATTATGGTCTTAAGGAAAACATCCAAACAGTGAAGGATTAGTAAACACTAGCAGACCCTGCAAGACTACATTTTCTGCCCCCCTACACAAAGAGTAAGAGTAGAGAAAATGAGATACAGATCATTTGGGGTGTCTGACCCTTTAATACTGGTGTAGAATGCTATTGGGAAAAAAAGCTATTGAATAAGAGTTACAATAACGTACTCATTATTCAACTTAGGAGCTAAAATACTTCCAGGATAGTTTAACATACCATCTGTCTTTCCTTCCAATCACATTCCCTTACCTATTCTGTAGGGGTAAGAGTTATCCTAAATGTGATAATTATCGTCACTATGAGATTTTTATGCATGCTATATACATATCCCTAACAAATGGTCCCATTTCATATGGTTCTGTGTTTTATTATTATTTTTTCGCCTTTTAAAAGGACTGGTTTCTTAGGAGAAAGAAAAAAAGAGAGACACCTGTATAGTCACAGATGGGCAGAGGGGAGGAGAGCTGCTGCGGCTGCTTTGCAAAAAGAAAAGGTTTGTGAAAAGAAACAGAGTCAAAAGCAAGCAGAGAACTGCATTTTGCCAATGCAGAAACTGTATTGATTATACTTTATTGTAATACAATCATATTGTATACAATCTGCTACAACTCGCTTTTCTGTTTATTGTTTTATATATATTGTTATTTGTGTTATATACAGTATAAAAATAGTTATATATAAATATATCAGTACATTTATGTGCGTGTATATAGGCCCTATGTTTTCTTTTTATCTTAATATTTTCTTAAGACAACATTAGTTTACCATCATTTATTGTTTTCACTGGTGTATGAAATTACCTTAATTCATTCTGTTCATGAAAATTTAGCAAGTTTCAATTTCAATCCTTCTATTCCATTAACATGGTGTATTTTACCTCTTAAATTAACTCAGTATTTTTGCCAATTTCAAATAGTTTTATTTAAGACATTGCATTTTCCACTTATAATACAGCACTTACAAAGTGCACTGATATTTCCTTTCCCTGTGCACACATTCCATATCCAAGTATCAAGAATGCACAGTATTACAAAGAAGTTCAACTTTAACTGCCATGGAATTTGCTAGAACTTGAAACCTTCAATATTTTGTGGCTCAATGTTAAATTCTATGCTCAGGTTGGTTTTAACAAACCTCCTGAATGGTGAGCCCAGAGAAAGCACCACCAGATGGAGTAGCTCCACAACCAGAGAAGCCCACTGGCATTCTTCCTGGCATACCAACTACTCTCTGGTACAGCTTGGTAACAAAAGGGTTGTAGAATTTTTCCAGCTCATTTGCTCATTGTTGAAATTCTTCTTGCTCTGCAGTCTCTGCAGTCAACCCAGTTGATAATTTCATTTTACTTGTCAAGAATCTTCTGCTTGTCCTTGCTGTGATCTTGCCTTGAAGTTTTTTATCTTCCACAGATGCTTTCAAGTTGAAGCCTTAGAATTTGAGGGAATTCTTGGAAGGCACCTCATCCCACTGCCTCTCATCTTTAACTGTTCTTCTTGGCTCCTTGACTAGATATCTTTGTTCAAATGGCCCTTGTTATCAGTGATATTAGCAAAGGTGATTTTTTTCTATTTTTTCTGTACTCAGATCCACAGCAGAGACAGTGTGAATGCCACTGGCATTATTATCAAGTGACTCAGTCTGAAGAACAATGTGGGGTCAGGAAGTACACCTGTGATTTCAAACTTGCCAAGCAGGTTGTTACTTTGTTTGTGGCACACTCACCTTTATAAACTTGCATGAGTGTACCAGGCTGGTTGTCAGAGTGGGTACTGAAAGTCTGTTTCTGCTTGGTAGGAATGGTAGTATTACACTTGATGAGGACAGTTATGTCTCCACTAGCAGTTGCAATACCAAAAGAAAGAGAAGCAAAATCCAAGAGCAGAAAACCTTGCCCATTTTCATGTTCAAGATAGAATGGTACCTAGACAGATGCAACATAAGCAATAACCTCAAGAGGGTTGATGCCTTATTCAGTACTTTTTCACTGAAGAATTCTCACAGAAGTTTCTGGATTTTGGGGTTTTGGGTAGAATAGCCCACCAGGACAAAATCAATCAGGGACTTCTCTGACATGGTATCCAAAAAGCTTTTTCTACCAGGTCGAGGGTGCTATAGAACAAGTCAGATTCAATTCTTCAAATTCACAACAGGTAACAGGTATAGAAGTAGCGTCCTTCATAGAGTGAGACAATATCAGTACTGGGCTGGGAACATGCTCAAAGCAACATAGAGGCAATGATCAACCCTCTTGTTCTCACTGATGTTGTTCGTATGCTTTTATTAAACTCTGCAATAAAACGGCTGACCACTTGGTTGTCCAAGTTTTCTCCACCTAAGTGAGTGTTTCCAGTACAGATTTGACCTCAAAGATTCCATCTTAATAGTGAAGACTGATACGTCAAAAGTGCCACCTCCTAGATCAAAGATCAGCAGATTTCTTTCAGCTCCAACCTTTCTGGCTAAGCCATAGGCAATAGAAGCAGCAGTTGGCTCATTGATGATTCTTTGTACACTGAGACGAGCAATAGTTACAGCATTTTTGGTAGCCTGATGCTTAGAGTAACTGAACTAAAGTAAGTAACAACAGCATTGGTAAAAGTCTTCCCTGGGTAAGTTTCTACAATTTCCTTTATCTTTATCAGACCCATAGATGACATCTCCTCTAGACAGAAACCTTGTCTCTCACTTGTGGTACAAATGGACTTTGGTTCCACATGCATTATTCACTATTAAGAAGGGCTAACACTTCACAGCAGACTGGAAAACATCACCAATCTATGTCCAATTAGGCATTTTCCATAGAAAATTGTGTTGGTGTACAATTGCAAGTTGATTCTTTGTAGTATCACCAATCAACCATTCAATATCAGTAAAGGCATCACAGCTTGGGGTACTTCAGTTTCCCTGATTGTTGTCAATTATTTTCACTTTTTCACAAAGAGCAGGGGCTGCCAAGACCAATGCCAACTGCAGGTCCTTAAACATGGTCGCTTACAAGCAGGGCCAGCTCAACTGGTGAAGAAAACAGCAGTCTGTAGAGTTACTGACATGGTTTTCTCCAAACTTACTTCAAATGAATTTTTGAACAGAATTTCTATTCTATGAGTTTTTACATTATGCCACAGAATGAGCACTCAATGTGTCAGTAATTTAGCACTGAAATTCTGTGTGTTTAATTTATTACATATGTGTGGATATTTGGTCCAAGTATAATGGGAATGAATCTGGGTCATCTCTAAAATGACTTTCTCTATAACATCCTTAATTTTTTTTCTTTGTTACCACTGCAATTACAATAGCATGCAAGCATGATTACCCTGTAGACACAGGAGATGAAATGTTAGAAGCCTTTGTTCTTACGTGGATATAAAGACATGTCAGAAAAGGCTATCAGTATTTGAATTCCTGACATATCTTTCTTCTAAAAGTACTTTAAAACTATATAATCGAATTTATCCTGAAGGCACCTCTGAGAAATAGAGGTGCTTTTAGTCCAATTTAATAAGTGGCATTGAAGCTTGTTGGATCATCCCAGATCATACACACTAACTTTGATTCCTGCTCAAAATGACATAGCTCAACTAAGCTGTCTCATACAGCTTTCATCTTTGATAGAATAAAGTCCACATTATTTTAAATACTAGCACTAGAAAAGCTATTTCAGTAACAGACTCGACCAACGCTCCAAATTCTCTTGAAGGATTTTACCAGTTATGGTACATTTGGCTGTCAGTAAAAGGAATCCAGTGGTGTATCAATGAGACAAGTTCTTAACTCACAAAAGAAGGAGAGTAGAAGTAGTTAGTTGATTCAGTGGATTATCACTGTCACCGAAGACCCACATTCTTTCTAACTTTGCTGTGACCTTCTCAATATCAGCATTATCCTCAGACTGGTAGCAAAAAGGCTGCAAATGTTCCAGGCATCACACTCAGATACAACAACATTAAGAGGAATACAAAAGTATATCTTCTTAAAAATATATCTTCTTGAAACGTAAGAGTGTTCTTCCTAAGTTCTCTGCCACCCACATCTAGTAGATTTTGCCTTCAGTTTCATTGGTTAGAGCTAAGTAACATATCTATTACTGAACCAAATATTAGCAAAGGAAGTAAAGCTAATAGTTTGGCCAATCACATCCACCCGTAGAGATAGGTTGAGGGTCCGCTTCTTCTGAAACATATAACTACATGGAGGTGGAGATACCCAAACAAAACCAAGGTTCTGATGGAAGGTGAGAAGGGGACAGGATCCAGGTTAGGCAATCAACAATGTCTGCTGCAGTCAGCTCCACTATACATTAAGGATAGACTTCAAACACCAAGGAAGTGGATTCCAACTCTGCTTTAGCCCCATGAAACATTTTTTTTCAAATTCCAGATTCAACCCCCAGAGAACTACTCTATCTCAAGCCCTCAACACTGCTGCTGCTATGGTCTAATGTTGGTGTCACCCTCAAATTCATATATTGAAATCCTTAAGTCCTTCACGACTTGCTAGCTTTGAGAACAATGAGAAATGAATGTCTATTATTTATAAGTCTCTGATATTTTGTTGTAGCAAACTGAACTAAGACAACAACTTTAATCAGCAAAATGTCATCAGTACTTGGTTATTTATGAACCAATATAAAGACGAGTCTCTCAGTATTAAAGTAAATTAACAGTAAGAATGATTGTTTAATGTCCAGTTTAGCTGCAATCTGATTTAAGGACTTAAGCACATTGAATCTAATGTTAAATGACTGACTAATATTTAATATTTGCTTGAGGAACGCCCTAATGTTCAATGTAAAGTTTAAAGTATATGGAGTCAAGCTGAATTACTAGAAACAGTTTCCTTCATTCCCTTCCTTCCTATCTCCGAAGAATGAGCTGCTTCATTTCCAGACCAACTTGGGGGAAAAAAAATAAACTTTAGTAGGTATTTTAGATTAACTTGAACATTAGCAATCTTTTTTTTTTCTTTTTTAGTCACAGCTAGGTATTTGCCAAACGGTACAGATAGAACACATCCAGACACTCTGCGGGGAATTTTCCTAATCCAACAGTTTGCATATATGCATTTTTCAAATTCACATGTTCTCAAAACCAAGAGGATTTTAAAATACTGCTAATATACCTGAGGATGTAGTCTGATTTAGACAGTTATTTAAAAGACTGCCTCAATTTGAGTAAGCCAACTGTCAAAAATGAGTAGGCATTCAGAAAATCTAATGCAATTATGGGCAGATACACTGGAAAATCTTCTCAGCTGCTTCTACTGCAGGATTTAGATGCCTGTTAACTAAACTACAACACAGGATTATTAGGGAGCTCCAAAACTGTAAAAGTTTTCCAATAAAAGGAAACTTCTAATGCCCAGGTGAGTTTTACAATTAATTTCTTCTAACCCTATAATAGAATTTGTGAAGCTCAACTACAGGCATTGTGCTATTACATCTTTTCCCAAGTTTCATAAATTCTTCAGTTTATTTGAAAATACTTATGACCTCTTCACACTGCTTCAGTATCAGTTCAGAGACAGTTCTACTTTCACCTTTAAACAACTTAAATATGTATTTCTTTCAAATAGTTTACTTTCTAAGAATTCAAAAGTATTTTGATGTGTATGTAGGAAGAAACGTTTTTAGACTTGAAATGAACCCTGGAGATTTTATCAACGTACATGAAAATTGGTTGTTTGAAAGCTGTCAAACTGTTTTCTTCTGGAATATTTGGAGAAGAGATGCGTGGTTGGGGAAAGCCAAGTTATTAAATTAGGCTCCATTAGAATAAGGGAGCAGGTCATGACCCCAAAGTCTAGAATATGATTTTACATCATTTTACTGGTTAATTCCTATGATTCCTTTCACATTCAACCATTATTTCTGATTTTTCTCTTACTACACATCTTTCCAAAAGTAAACCCTACAATAGCAGACTGTGGTAAGAGAAAAGCATGCCATAGAGATTTTTTGTTTTTGTTTTTGTTTTGGCAGTCCCTGTGGAAGAGAAAGGCTGGCATACAAGGCTCTTAAGGAGAAAAGACAGAAATCATAAGAAAAAGAGAGAGGTTGCCAATGTGGGTTCAGTGTCGTCAAATGAGCCAGATAGACTTTTCCCAACAGGCCCAAAGTAGCCCTCTATAACCTTGGTATGAGAACTAGAGGTCAATCAGCACTCTGTGAGCTTCAGAAGATTTCATAAAGAATGCAGATTGGTTAAGATTGAGAGTAGTGAGGGCCCTGAAGGCTAGAAGTTTCTGTTCTTGCCTAAGTCCTTAGCCCTTTCCTAATCGAAGAAAAGATCAATATGTCCTAAGCTTCTTCCCTTTTCCTAATTGAAGAAGCAATCATTCCTCTCTCTTTTTATGACCTAGAAAAATGTAGTTTGGGAGGGGAGGTCTCACCTCATTTCGGGTTTATCAGTAAACACGTTCTCCCTATCTAAGAACTCATCTTGGCTGTCAGAGTAAGGATGAGGTCACCCCCTCCTTGTCTGTCATGTGAAGTCTCCCATCTGTCCATGATGCCGCAGGTCCTAAAACACAGGATAAATATTCCTGGTCTGAGCCATTAGTCTTTAGAATTTACAACCATGTGAATTCCCATACGTATGTTATTAAATTCATTATTTTTCCTTTGCTAACCCATCTGGTGTTGTTTTGATTAGTCGTCCAGCCTGAGAAGAACCCAGAAAGGTACAGGATGACTTATTATTTATTTATTCCTGGACACCTGGAATTTGGAATCACCTCTCTCTCCCATTTCCTCAGCTGCCATTTATTATCTATTTTTTATTATTTTTCTCCTCCTAGTCCCTTATTTTCAGTGGCTAAAACATAGAAAAAGACTTTAAAAAAAAAAACATGTCATAGAGTTTTAAAAAGAAAATTGTATCTGCATTACAGCATTTGAGTCTATGCCCCTTCCATCAATGACCAGGCATTTTCTCCTTGTACTAATCAAACCCCTTCTCTGCAAAGCAGAACCTTCTCCCACCTCCATCCTCATCCCCAACAACTCCCAGGAAGAATAAGAGCTGCTTATGGGTCACTAAAGATCAAGTCACTTGTTAGAAAGAACTTTCAGGGCCTCCCTGTGGCGCAGCGGTTGAGCTCTGTGCTGTGGAGCTGTCGGCAACTCGCCATGCGGGTTTGACGCCCAGCCCGGGAGAATCCCACATGGTGCGGCAGACCTCTCCTGCCTCCTGCCTCGCCCACTGCTCCCCTCAGCAGTGTATTTCTGATCTGCCTGTTCTGTTCCCCACTTTGTCTCTGGTGAACCCTCTCGCCGCCCCACGCCTCTGGCCTGTACCCCAGCTTGTATGGATAAATCTTTAAAAAAAAAAAAAAGAACTTTCAAACTTTTGAAATTTCTTTCTAAAAAGTTCTTTCTAACTAAAGTTGCAAGATTAAAGAAAACCTTGAAAGGGAGGGGGAGGCTAAGGAAGGAGGAGGACCCCATCTGGACAGACTTGGGAGTCAGTTTGAGGTTACAAGCATAAAGCAGGGTAGAAGGATCGTGGCAGGGGGGTAGATGTACAAGATCTACTGTCCACACTAGAAGTACGTCTGGCACATAGAAAACATTTAATAATTATTATTGACTTGATTAAAAAGAATGGAGAAAAAAATTAAATATAGTTGAAGCAGCAACTTAGATCTTTGTATATTTTCTAAGTGTCTCCAATAAAGATCTGAATTGTTTTTGTCTGATGAACTGGAATTCTTTCTGTGAGACTTTGCCTTAGTTTTTATTCAATTACATACACACCATGCTATCCATAAGACTGGGAGGCGGATATCATTTAGCAAGCTGCAAAGCCGGGGTTAGAACTAGGTTTGAGACAGACGGAATGAATGTCATGATGGCAGGATAAATTTGCTTATTACAGGTAAAGATGTCTCTCCAAGAAAACCACAGAATTCCTACCAATTTAACACATTATTTTAGAGGAACAATAGTATCAAATGTTTTCTGTTATAAAAGAAGCATTGGGATAACGGTAAAAACTGGTGAAATGCATTTATATTTTGAAGAACAGTGGTGGAACTGGGTGCCAGGCACTGTGTTAGGCGTGATAGAGCATGAGGAAATGTGGTGAGGACATAAGAAAGTCAGAAATTATTGTTTGAATTAAGGGACATGGTAAATGCATTTCTATTCCTATGAAGATGTAAGTCAAAAATGAACTGAGGAGGGCCTCCCTGGTGGCGAGGGGTTACATCTCAGCGCTATCAAGCTATGTCCAGCCACAGCAGCATGAGTTCAGTCCCTGGCCAGGGGCCTATCTGTCTCGCCCACTGCTCCCCTCAGCAGTGTATTTCAGTAGATCCGCCTGTTCTGCCCCCCACTCTCTCTCTGGTAAATCCTCTTTCTCCTCCCCCACCTCTGGCCTACACTCCAGCTCTTGTATGCATAAATAAATAAAAATACATCTTTAAAAAATATTAACTGAGGATATCCCCTTATAAAATTAGAGACACTTTGGCTGGATCTTTCTATTTAATAATTTTTCTGAGATCTTCCAGAATGGGTCCATGTGACCCTCCTTCTGGGAGTGCTAATTCCTTCTTTTTTAGAAATGTCTCTCTTCTGACAACACACACGCAGAGGTTCTAATGAGAGCTGCCTGTGATAGGACCCTATTCAGTTGATAAGTCCAAAGAGGAGCATGTGACCCAAGCCAGGAAGGGATGCTGTTGGAGGCTTTGTTTTCCACCTACTGGAAGACAGTCTGAAAGTTTTCTGTTTTATATTGCAGCCATAACCGCACATATTTGCTCTTTTTGGGGTTGGGGATGCAAAATATTTAAGTCCTACTCTTTTAGTGAATTTCCATTACGCAATATTGTGCTGTTAGCTATGGTCACCATTTTACACATTAGGCCTTCAGACATGATTCATCTTCTAGCCTTAAGTTTCTACACTTTTACCAAATTCTTCCTATTTCCCGCACCCCAGCCTCAGACAATCATGTTTCTACTCTGTTTCTATGAGCTTGACTTCTTTTTTTTTTTACATTCCACCCATACGTGACATCATGCATGCAGTATTCTATGTCTCTGCCTGGTTTATTTCACATAGCATAATGCTCTCTATGTTCATCTCTATTGTTGCAAATGATAACAAAAAATTTCCATCTTTTTAAAGACTGGAAAATATTCCATAATACACATATACCACATTTTCCTTATCCACTCATTTGTTGATGGACCCTTAGGTTGTAACCATGAATAATGCTGCAAAGAACATGGAAGTAGAGATATAACATCAAGATAACTTTCATTTTATTAGGCTATATACCAAGGAATGGGATTGTCGGATCATATACTAATTTTAATTTCTTGAAGCGCCTCCCTACTGTTTCAACAATGGCTACACCAGTTTACAGCTTCAACTATTGTATATGGGATTCTTTTTTTGCCTTGACAGTATTTGTTATCTGGAATACAAAAAGTAAAATGCAAGGACTGAGAGAAAGAGAGCTCTGGCAGAGCAGGATTTCCTGACCCCAGTGTGCCTGCTTTAACATAAAACTCTGCTTTTTCTTGTAGACAACTGAAACAACAGGTTCCTAATTTTGACTAAACAACCTTGAATTGGATTTTTGTCACTATAAACCAAAATTTCTAAGAAATATATTTAATAGTTTTAAAGTGGATTTATATAAATAAGAAAAGGACTTAGCTAAATCAAAGAATTATTTTGAGTGCTACAAAACTAGACTTTAGAAACCAAAGACTGTTCAAAATCACTTGTCCACCACTCACTAGTTTAGGAACCTTGGATTACTGCCCTGGCACCATGGTTTCAATACCATCTGTAAAAAAATAATAATGATATATCACTGCAAGGTCATCCTGAAGATCAAATGAAACAACAGTGAATAAACACTCTAAATGTGGTCCACTTAAAAAAGGAGGCATTTCTACATACCCACTACAATCAACCAGAATTAGAGGAACTAAGAGTTACAGACATGCCGATGCTGTCCTGGAAGAAAGCAGCCTGGAATGATTAAGGGAGTTTAAAAGCATTCCTCAGTCAGATGGGGAGAGAATTATGTCTGTGCTAAGTGAGCTCAGAGAAATTATTCAGAGCAAAGTCGGCAGAATTATTTTGTCACAAGATACACAGATAAAAGACCTAATAGAGCACAGAGATTACCTCCTTGCAGAGTTCATGAGAAATTATCTGGTGACATGAGAAAAAAAGTGAAGGAAATAACACTTCCAGAGGTAATTAACCCTTCTCTGAACACTTTTGGATATCTTTAGTGGTCTACACAAAATAAATTGGACACCTGGATTAGACTGTGGATTATTGACACGTATGCACAGTAAAGTGCCAGATACATTGCACTCTTTGATCACCAGGAAACTTTAAAAAATAATCTTAACTATTTATTTGTGCAAAAGCTTCTAGAAAATTGTCTTAGATAAAGAATCTAGTGCTAACGTTGCATTTATAATCTCAGTTGTGAGTGAGCTGAGTGTCACAGTCTTTGGATTGATGATCTACTTTTCAAAACTTGGCAAGTGGATGCAGTATAGTTATAGAATCATCATCACACCATGTAACCAAAATGTAAAGATCATCTGCCACATCGCAAATGATTGCCAAGTGAAAACCATAAGGCTAAACTTAAATTAAACTTTAAAAATGCCAATTTTTGACTCCCAGAATTCAAATACTCCACAGAAGATGGAAAATTTTATGATAGTGGATAGAAACTACGTTTTTTGTTTGTTTGTTTGTTTGTTTTAAATATTTATTGTTATTTATATCTTGTACATTCTGTATTCCCCTTGGGTAACCCACCACCAATTCACCCGTGATCCATCTCCGTGGTCCTTTGTGTCCTTTTCTACTCCATTTTGTGCCCTTAACCTCTCCCTTCCCCCATCCCCCCCCCAAGTGTCTCCTATTTGGTTTCCCTATAGTCCTGTTATAAGTGAAACCATTCGATATTTTTCTCTTTGTTTCTGGCTTGTTTCGCTGAGGATGATCCCCTCTAATTCCATCCATGTCACTGAAAATTGCATGTGTCTATCTTCTTTGAATGCTGAATAGTATTCCATTGTGTATATGTACCACATCTTCTTGATCCAATCATCTATTTTTGGACATCTGGGTTGCTTCCATACCTTTGCTATTGTGAACAGTGCCGCAATGAACATACGGGTGCATGTATCCTTTTGGATTAGTGTTTTCGTATCCCTTGGGTAGATTCCCAAAAGTGGCATTGCTGGGTCGTATGGAAGCTCCATGTTTAGCAGTTTGAGGAATCACCATACAGCTTTCCATAGTGGTTGGACCAGTTCACATTCCCACCAGCAGTGAAGAAGAGTTCCTTTTTCTCCACATCCTTTCCAGCATTTGTTGTTGCCTGTATTTTTAATGTGTGCCAACCTCACAGGTGTGAGGTGGTATCTCACAGTGGTTTTGATTTGCATTTTCTTGATTATAAGTGATGTTGAGCATTTTTTCATGTATCTGTTGGCCATTTGCTTTTCTTCTTTGGAGAAGTGCATTTTTAGCTCTTCTGGCCATTTTTTGACTGGGTTATTGGCTTTGTTTTTGTTGAGTTGTGTGAGTTCCTTGTAAATTTTTGTTATCAGTCCTTTATTGGATGTATTGTGTGCAAAGATCTTTTCCCAGTTGGTAGGGTGTCTGTTAGTTTTGGTTAATGTCTCTTTTGCTGTACAGAAGCTTTTTATTTTGATGTATTCCCATCTGTTTATCTTGTCCTTCAATTCCTTCACTTTGGGGGATGTGTTGTTAAAGATTTTGCTGAGATGTATGTCGTGTAGAGTTTTGCCTATATTTTCTATAAATTTTATGGTTTCGGGTCTTATGTCTAGGTCTTTTATCCATTTTGAGTTGGTTTTTGTGCAGGGCGTGAGGCAGTAGTCTAGCTGCATTTTTTTGCATGTGGCTGTCCAGTTTTCCCAGCACCATTTATTGAATAGACTGTCCTTGTTCCACTGCATTTTTTTTGCTCCTTTGTCAAAAATTAGTTGTTCATAGATATGCAGCTTTAATTCTGGGTATTCTATTAGGTTCCATTGGTACTTGTGTCTGTTTCTGTTCCGGTACCATGCTGTTTTAGTTATTATGGCTTTGTAGTATAGTTTGAAATCAGGGAGTGAAATTCCTCCATTTTCTTTCTTTTTAGTCAGGAGGGCTTTAGCTATGTGGGGCTTTTTGTGGTTCCATATGGGTTTCATCAGCATTTTATCTACTTCTTTGAAGAGTGTCATTGAGATTTTTATTGGAATAGCATTGAATCTGTAAATTGCTTTTGGGAGGATTGCCATTTTGATAATGTTAATCCTTCCAATCCATGAGCAGGTAATGTCTTTCCATTTTCTTGTGTCTTCTTGTATTTCTTTCTGCAGTGTTTTGTAGTTTTCTTTGTATGAGTCTTTTACGTCTTTTGTTAGATTTATTCCCAGATATTTGATTTTTTTGGTTTCAGTTTTGAAGGGGATGGATTTCTTAATTTCTTCTTCTTCCGATTGGTTGTTTGCATATAGGAAGGCTACTGATTTTTGTGTGTTGATTTTGTATCCTGCTACTTTACTGAACTGGTCTATAATTTTGAGTAGTTTTTCTATGGAGTTTTTAGGGTTTTGTATATATATTATCATCTCGTCTGCAAACAGAGACAGTTTAATTTCTTCTTTTCCTATTTGGATTCCTTGAATGTCTTTCTCTTGTCTTATTGCTCTGGTGAGGACTTCCAGTATTATATTGAAAAGCAATGGTGAGAGTGGACATCCTTGCCTTGTTCCTGATCTTAGTGAAAAGGCCTTTAGCTTCTCACCGTTGAGGATAATGTTGGCTATGGGTTTGTCACATACGGCTTTTATTATGTTGAGGTATGTTCCTTCTATCCCAAGGATTTCAAGGGTTTTTATCATAAATGGGTGTTGTACTTTGTCAGATGCATTCTCAGCATCTACTGATATGATCATATGGTCTTTATTTTTCTTTTTGTTGATGTGTTGGATTACACTGATTGATTTTCAGATGTTGAGCCATCCTTGTGTTCCTGGGATAAATCCTGCTTGGTTGTGGTGTATTATCTTTTGGATGCATTGTTGGATCCTATTGGCCAAGATTTTGTTAAATATTTTTACATCAGTATTCATTAGGAAGATTGGTCTGTAGTTTTCTTTTTTTGTATTGTCTTTGCCTGGTTTTGGTATTAGAGTAATATTTGCTTCATAGAATATGTTTGGTAGTACTCCTTCCTTCTCGATTTTTTGAAAAAGTTTGTGTAATATAGGGACTATTTCGTGTTTGAATGTTTGGTAGAATTCGTTTGTGAAACCGTCTAGTCCTGGGCTTTTGTTTTGGGGGAGGTTTTTGATTACTGTTTCAATTTCACTGCTTGTGATTGGTCTGCTTAGGTGTTCTATATCTTCTTTATCTAGAAACTAGGTTTTTGGTGACAATCATGATGTAGTGCATATAGACATTAAATCATAACATTGTAATACTTCAAACTTATGTCATAAACCAACGTCACCTCAATTAAAAAGAAAGAACTGAACACATGGAAATTTCTCCCCACAACTTGTCCCCTCTCACCTCTGCCACATTAAAAAAAAAAAAAAATTCCTTTAAATGCTGGACGCATCTCAGTTCAAAACACAGCTGTGGTCTGTGTGATCTTTTCCTGGGTCTCTAGCACTGCTCGTACCTCCCAGGCAGAGTAAATCATTTCCTGTGTGGGGTTCCCACTTCATGTGGTTCAACACCACTGATATGGCCCTTACCATGTTGTATCACAGCCAGCAAAGTGTTTGTGTCCTGTGTGCGACTTCAGGCGAAGCCCTAAGCCTTACTTGTTCTTGTTTTTTGAGACCAAGGACTTGGATCTAATAGCATTTTCTGAATAATGGGTTTTCCTATTACAGCAAAGGCACTTCTCTCTGCTAAGAAGTTGAGTATTCTGATTAATTTTAAAAAGGGCCCATGGGAACCTTCAGAGAAGTATTCTTTATCCTCAGGTACATCACTACTGAAGATGCCCAATAAGAAGTTTTTAAGATCATCGAACCCTCCAGCTAGACAGAAGCCAAGTCATCTAAACTTAAAGAACAAGTGAGCCAACTGAGGTGACAAGGAGGACAGCCTATGGTGGAGAAAATGTGACTTTACTGAGGGAAAATGAAATGTGCCTCTCAAGGTTGTTGGGACGAAGGTGGGATGGGGCTGCAAATTACTTTAAATCTGAGTGACTGCACTAGGGCAGTTGTCTGATTTAACTCAGGCACAGAATGGAATCAATTTGTCCAGATCCTAGACTAGTAAGAAATTACTTGCAAAACTGAAATCACTAGATGGGTCTTGAAGTTCTGGTTGATTCGTGATCCTTCAGAATGTCTGGTGCTCCATCAGACAGAGCTTTGATCAGGTTTTCTTTTCAGACCACAGTAGGATAAAACACACTGTAATCTACTTTTGAGGAAAAGAATTAGCAAAAGGAATATATTTGCCTTCTATTCAGAAGGACTGTTTAGCAATCAAAAAAATTTTGATAAAAATCAGAATTTCCAGAATAATGATTTCTGTAGAAACAACCGGATGACCCAAGTCTTGCTCCACACTTTTCATATCAGTAACCCCAAAGGAGATTTTTTTTTTGAGTAGGTGGGGCCTAGATTTGAAATCACTGTCCTAGATTAACATTGTCCTGATTTTTGTTTGGAAAATGTGCAAAAGAAAAAACAGAAAACTTAAGAAAGAGGCTTGACAGGCTAATTTCTGAATGTTTTAAGTCAAAAATTCTTTAACTTAGGCATCATGTGGAACCCTAAGAAGGCATATCCCAGGAACAGACCTGTTTCCCAGATGTGCATTCAACAACGCTCTCCTGCTTCTGACTTTAGACCACCATTTAAAAACATTTCTTTTTTAAAAAATACAAACTAGCTATTTTCATTTTAACGCAAAGACTAATGTGTGTAGGTATGCAGTAATAAATCTGGAAGAAAATTAATCACAATAGAGGGAACTCACAATAGAGTAAAAAAAGAACCACCAAAGGGTTTAATATTTAATTTAGTTTCCTGAGAAAAAAACAGCCATTTTCTAATGAAGTTTCTAAGATATTGCTGTACATAAAGTATCACTCTCCCCTCTCCAGCTCTGTCCATTTTCTCTCCTTCCTCTCTCTTTCTTCCTCTCCCCTTATTTCTTGCCTATATTTTCAGTGACTCACTCATTTGATTATTCCTGATTAGTTCACATTCAAGAAGTAACTGAGCAGTTATTAAATGTCTCACTCGCTTAAGAGTAAAATTCTGCATTTACCTCACTCTCTTGCTTAGGGTAAAGGGTAGCACGAATTTGGCTTCCACTTGGGACTTGCTTTCACTCTGCTTCCCTTTACCACATTATCAGCAGCAGCAGCAGCATCACCACCATCATCATCATTATCTTGAATGATCTGGGTAAATCTT
This sequence comes from Scalopus aquaticus, assembly GCA_004024925.1. Taxonomy (NCBI): domain Eukaryota; kingdom Metazoa; phylum Chordata; class Mammalia; order Eulipotyphla; family Talpidae; genus Scalopus; species Scalopus aquaticus. Next base: position 169,173 of record PVIJ01002109.1, read on the forward strand.
TAGTCCACACATGTATCCAATAAAGAATGATTTTGTATGCGCACTACTCCAGAAAAGGACTGGAGAACTGCAATTCTGATTTGGCTTCTTCTCATGAAGACAAGACCAAGGAAATCAAAGCAAGTGGAGGATTCTGAGGCCTATAACTGCAAAGTACAGGGTTCTTGACTGCAAAATGCACTGAGATTCTAACTGGCACTGGAGTGGAGGACAGTTTTTGAACAGTCCTAGCCATTTCAAAGGAATGTTTAAAAGGAATACTTTTCATCTTTGAATTGTGAGTTAAGGTTTCTGTTTTAAATTTGTTTTGCCAGACATCTAAAGTATGAAAGGGAGGGTGTAATCTCTGTTCTGCTACAATAAGTCTGCCTGCACACAAGACAACCCAAGAAGGGTTATAAATATCCTATAATTTGCTTAAAGTACTGAAGCACAGTTTTATACCAGGTTTTCCTTATTATTCTTCTTCCAACCTTCTGGCATTTCTCTTATCAAGATTCGATAGCAGTAGGCCCATAGCTCAGCTGCCTATTTATGCTTTAGTACAAAACTGAAGCATTTCACTGTTACAGATAAGTTTCTAGAAAGTTAGATCCCTATTTAGTGTGAAAAGTTTAAGATCTGCTTTCTTAAAATTCTCTGTAAAGCATTCATCATGGGAATTACATTTCCTGAGGATGGAAGACAAGATTGAAATGGGGAACAGGTGTCATCCAAATAACCTTCTAAGTAAATTTTATAATTGGGACATTAAATTATAGATTCAAGCAAGTCCCAGGCTGATGACCATCTGCAGAGTGAACACACTTTCACCCTCCCTAGTGTAATAACAGCTCTCCCAAGCAAAGGTGTTCACCAATGTCAAAATGCCCCATGTCCCTAGGATGAAAATAGTCACGAATTGATGTTCTACTTGCAATGTAGATGTTGGCCTCATAATGTTCCTAATATGTTTAAATTTCTGACTGGCTTAAAGATAAGCCTGATAAACACAATATTTTTGAGAGACAACCTATGGTGGTATGCAAAATTGTGTGATGTGAAGGCTATTTCAACTAAAGGATGCTGAGCTTGCAAAATTTATACTGTTGTAAACACACACACTTTGATACATAAAGTTCACTACAGTGGGGGCAGCTGCCCATGTCGACACTGAAATGCCTATTTTGTGAGTTCACTATTCCAAGGATAGCGTGTTTCTCATCTTAATAGATGGCAGGAATGGCAGGTTGCATCTTAGAATTACAGAGCTAAGAGATCATTTATCTAGTGACTTCAAATCGCAGCTTCCCAGCTGGGTCAAGGCAGGAGTCCCCTCCCTAGAAGACCCTTAGGTGAACCCTAGGAATTTGTAGTTTTACAGCTCCCTAGGTGATTGGATGTGCAAACAGGATAGAAAAACCTCATACAATAGCTACAATTCTGTTCCATTGTCACTTATTCTTATAAACTACCCACGAAGAATTTCTGCGCTGATGGGCAAAGTAGACACAAGGACAGACAGTTGAAAATAAATGCAACTTGATAACCATAGCATTAACAAAAACAGTAACAATAGGAAAACACTAGTGTGGTTTTAAAAATGGTTTTAAAAATGTCCATGTCCTCAAAAAATAGACATACGCAGATGGAGAAAAACAAGACCTGTGCAATTTCTTCACTAATATGTGGTATACAGAAGAACCAACCAACTAAATAAACTAAATAAATAAAAATAAACTATGAGACTACAAGACCAAATTAATGGTTACCAAGAGGGGAAGGGAGATGGGGGTAAGTAAATAAGGTAAAAGGGGTCAAGTGTATGGTGGAGCATAGAACTGGACTTTTAGTGGTGAACTTAATGTAGTATATATGATACCGAGCAAAAGGGGTTTCAAAATTGCCAAAGGCAGTGCCCCAATTGCTTACCAATCACTATCTTGGTTCTGTACCCACGCACGCACATTTGTAAGACTACTCAGGTTTAGGGAAGTACAACAATGGGATTTACTTAACAAACAGGGAAAAGCAAAGAATTACTGAAGTCAACATATGGCCGTTTACCTTACTTAAAGCAATGTCCAGTCCTTTAAGCCCCAGAAAAATAGCAAAGGTGGCATCTTCTTAATCTTTAAAGAAAAGATGAAATTATTATTATTTTTTTATAATATATATTTTTATTGTTATTTATGTCTTTTACATTTTGCATTCCCCTTGGGTAGCCCACCAGCAATTCACCCGTGATCCATCTCCATGGTCCCTTGTGTTCTTTTCTATTCCATTTTGTGCCCTTTCCCTTCCCTCCCTCCGGCTCCCTCCTCACCCCCCTCACCTCCCCACTGATTGTCTCTCTCCCACCCGGCCTCCCTATAGTCCTGTTATAAGTGAAACCATTCGATATTTTTCTCTTTCTTTCTGGCTTATTTCACTGAGTATGATCCCCTCTAATTCCATCCATGTTGCGGCAAATTGCATGTGTTTATCTTCTTTCCATGCTGAATAGTATTCCATTGTGTATATGTACCACATCTTC
>PVIJ01002110.1:0-48667 GCA_004024925.1 Scalopus aquaticus
TGTCGCTGCAAATTGCATGTGTTTATCTTCTTTCCATGCTGAATAGTATTCCATTGTGTATATGTACCACATCTTCTTGATCCAATCATCTATTTTTGGACATCTGGGTTGCTTCCATACCTTTGCTATTGTGAACAGTGCCACAATGAACATACGGGTGCATGTATCCTTTCGGATTAGTGTTTTTGTATCCTTTGGGCAGTCACACATGCAGGAGGCAGAAGTCTGAGAAAATTAAAACCCTGTGGAATGAACCTTTGTGCAATTCCTATGTTGCAACAGTCCTCACCATGGTAGAGCTGACATTGTCAACTCTTATACCCCACAAAGAAGTGAGGTATAGCCCTATAGAGGGGAAAATAATATTTGTAAAATGTCAAAATTATTATCACCTGAAAAGATAGAATGCAATGCTTTTTGAAGTAGAGAATCCTATTCTCAAATAGAATTTGTTACTTATTATTTAAATGTAAATTAATTGTTCATTTTGATATTAATTTCTCTACCAAATAGTGTATCATCTATCACTAACTTCATATTTTAAGTACAATTATTAATTCTGAGCCTCAATTCAAAATACGTAGCACTGTACTTGTTTTTATCAGTTATTTATCATTTAAATAACTTATTAATTTATGTTTTCTCTAACAGATCTGAGTCATCTGCACAAATCAATTGCATTTAATGTTTAAACTAAACATTAAGTTTTCTATAAAAGGTCATATTGGTCCACAAATTTTAATTTTTATAATTGTAAATACAAATATATTCTATAAAAGTTGAATTAATAAGAATATTTCTTAAACTCAAAATAAATTTTGCAGACAACTGGGGAAAGTGTGCCTGTTAGAAAGGCCAAATTCTAATAGCTGCATACTGACTAAAGGTCACAGATTAAGTAAATACTGTTTTTTGAAGTTATCATTTAAATACCTGTGACAATTAAGTATATTAAAAGGTGCAATGTCTAATTTGAAAATAATTGTATTTGAACAAATGAGATTTCATCCAGAGTCTTGAATTAGCAGGAAAATTGTGTAAATCTTTAAAATTTTCTCATTTGTGCACTTCCCATCCTTTTAACATAACTACCCTCTACAGCCAGTCACAGTGATGTTTTTGCTAATAATATATACTAGTTTAACAATTCTAATTCAAACAAACTTTTTGTAGATTAACTCTTCAGGGAAGATGTTTCATAATCAGGCCACTCTCTTAGCATGAGTTCATCAGAAAACATGACCTGGCAACATTTTATGTGCTGTTGCTTTATGGTAGATTCCAACTACAGGGAAGCAAGGGTAGAAAAGTAAAAAGGGAAATGAGATAGAATGTGTTGGCGAGAGCACATTACTTGGTTGCCACTGTTGAGTATTAAATTGACTACAAGACTTGTCACAGAACTATCTTCCAAGCAGCTGTATTAATCACTGATTCTCCAGACAGTCCATAGGAGAAGATGGAAGAAGAAAATAATTACCTGCTCTTATTTCCCTTTGGAAATAAATTATTCCTGAAGGAAATTACACTCCGGAGTTTCCAAGTTGGGCATGTCTCAATTATGAGCAAGTGCTACAGCTTAACATGATTCAGAAGCAGTCTAAAAGTCCTGGAGTTGAAAGTGAGAGGCAAATGACACAGGCATGAGAAAAAGAGCTGTTGCATTCTAGGCCTGAGAGAGTGATTCCCTGAACACTGCAGAACACAACCTGTACAGGATTAATTACAATAGGGGTGAGCAGAGTTAAACAAGAGTGTCTGAGGAAATATGTAGGATTTTTAAAAAAGATTTATTTCATTTATTTATGCATAGTAGAACTGGGGAGTAGGCCAGAGGTGCGGGGAGTGAGAGGATCCACCAAAGACAGAGTAGAGAGCAGAACAGGCAGCTTTACTGAAATATACTGCTGAGGGGAGCAGTGGGTGAAACAGGAGAGGTCTGCTGCACCATATAAGTTAGCTCCCTGGCTGAGGATGGAACTGAGGCCACAGTGGCTGGTTATAGCTTGATAGTGCTGAGACTTTAGCCCCTGAGCCACCAGGGAGGCCCTGTAGAATTTTTTTTTAAATGACAAGATTTTCCCCTTTTTTGAGGAATAATTTTTATTTTTATTTGTTTTTAATTGAATCAGCATTGTATTATAACACATAAGTTTCATCATTAAAAACCCTACATTAAGTTCACCACAAAAAAAAAATCCAATTCTATCCTTCACCATACAATCAACCCCTTTTACCTGACTTATCCAACCTCCATCCTACTTTCCTTCTGGTAGCCACTAATTGGTCTAATAGGCTAAAAGTTTGGTTTATCATCTTATTATTTTCTTTTTCTATGTAATACTTATAAGTGAAATTATATCATGTTTGTCTTTCTCTGCCTGACTTACTTCACTAAGCATAATACCCTCTAGTTCTAAGCATATTGTTGCAAATAACAGGATTTCATCTTTTCTTAGCAGAGTAGTATTCCACTGTTTATATGCCACATTTTCTTTAGCCACTAATCTGTCAGTGGCCACATAGGTTATTTCTATCCTTTGCTATTGTGAATAAGGCCTCAGTGAATAAGGCCTCACTTCCTCAGCAAGGACGTGCACGTAATAAGTGTTTTATTTGAATGAGTATTTTCACATCCTTGAGATAAATACCTAGAAGTGGGATAGCTGGGTGATAATGGAATTTCTATTTTAATTTTTAAAAAAAATAGCTACATTGTTTTCCTTAGAAGCTAAAAGAATTCACATTCCCACCAACAGTGTCTGAGTGTTCCCTCCTCTCCACATCCATGGCAACACTTGCTTCTAGTCTTTTCATTATGGCAGTTCTCACAGGGATGAAATGATAGCTCACAATTATTTTGATTTGCATTTCCCTAATAAGAGATAATAAACATCTTCTCATGTGCCTATCGGCCATCTGTATGTCTTATTTTGGATAAATATCTACCTAGATCTTTTGCCCATTTTTAACTGGGTTGTTTTTTGTTGTTGAGTTATATGATTAATTCATATATATTGGGTATTAATCCCTTGTTGAATATGTGAGTTGCAAATACCTTCTTGAAATCAGTAGGTTGCCTTTTATAGGGCATTGAACTTTCATTTTGTGATTTGTTGCTTTTGTACCACAGCAGTCATCCAAGCATCCAAACTAAAGGATACTTTACCACCTTATGTACATGCCTTCCAAGATCACTCTGCACATCAGTTTTAAACAAGTGGAAAAGGAAGGAGCATGTAGTATCATGTAAACCTGGTCTAAAAATGATACACCACACATTCTCTCAGAATCCACTGACCAGAATTCAGTCCTATGAATAATACCTAACAGCAAATAACATGCAGTAGTTCGTCAAGGAATGAAAGAAAAAGGGTTTAGTGAAAACTGGTTATCCTTCCATATCCACATGCTTTGTAAACAAATTCTTAGCATTTCTACCTAGGATCAAAAAGAATTTTAAAAGTACATACATTAGAAAACTACAGGGATTGTAGATTTTGAGATATTGGAAGCACGAGCACTCAAGTTGTGAGATGGAGGAGGCGGCAGGTGCTAAGTATGGAATCACTGTGCCCCTGAGAGTTGTTCTCTTTTAGGAGAAAAGCAGACTAACAGATGGTGTTGGCACTTGCGTCAGATTGCAGACCCCAAAATGTTGGTTCCATTTTCCCACCTTGACCCCAATTAACTTGAATGTTTAGGGAATATGTCTTAAATATCACGAAATCAACGTGAAGAATTCACCCCATGTAAAGTCCATCAGTTTCCCTTTGCTTTGTGATTGTTTTTCTTGATTTTTTTGAGTTGACACTAAGGCAAAGAAAAGACATTCATGCAAGGAAATTTCTATGAAATAATAGAAACTCTTCGCAACATTTGGAAAGAAACTGAACATAGTGTTACATGAAAACGTGTGTGTGTGTGTGTGTGTGTGTGTGTGTGTGAGATTTGCTAACCCCAAAGCATTATCTTTTTAAACTAATTACAGCATGCTATAGTAAGAATATGAAAAAATTATGGGGTTTGTATATTAAGTTGCTAAGTGGAAATAAATTCACTTCTTTGACTGATAGTCATTCTCTCTCCTGACTATGCCATTCCTCAGTCTGAAAGTGTTTTAGATACAGAGTCTTAAGATTCAATTCTAGTTCCTGCTCTGCCACATAATAATTATGACTTTGGCAAACTAATTTCTCGCTGTATATGTAAAAGAATGAAAACAAGAACTGCAGGATATTATGATGCAGAAATGAGATGCAATGTGACATTTATAAATCACTATACAGATTATGTTTTTACATGATCACTAAAGTCGTAGGATCAGAGTGACAAGGGTCTCCCTGGAATGTTTCTTATTTCTGAAATTTCCTCATGCCATTAGCCACGATTGTTAACCTTTGGGGCATGTGTCAGAGATACTTTTTTTGTATTTTTATTCCATTCCTGGTTTCACATTGGGATATGTTTTTTAACTTCTACTTTTTATGTAGTATTTCATTCTTTAGCAATTGTGTTTCAGTTAATTGTGATTTTTATTTTTTACACAACCAGAACTTGGTCACTTGTAGATCTTTCATTAAATTTAAAAATAAATCCATTTCAAGACAATTAGATATGTAAAAGACCAATAGAAAATGTTTTATAAAATCGTGACATCTATTGCTGCATCTTAATTGCAGTAATTTTTGACAAGATTTTGTTACAATGAAGAGAAACAACAAATTTCATACTATCAACGGTAGTAAGTAAAAATGTATATGTAACCTAATGATCTCCTATAACACTGGTCAACAGTGAGATCGTTACTGACTTAAAAAGGCCCTAATCTGTAGTATCTTTGTGTGCTGAACATGAATATAACTCTGAAAATGTTTTATTAGCTCTCGTGTTGAAGATATTTCATATATTCATTTTATATGTTTCACCGTGTAAATTTATCCAGTAGGTCTGCGACAACATCCTAAATCAGCCTAGAATGATGTCATATTGTATCACATTGCATAATATCATCATACACACATCATCCAGGTTGATTGCATCATTTTCTGATGCAATGAAATAATATTGCCAGGCGGCTGCTGAAGTAAGCTGACGTCAGCATTGCATTACATAAAGCCCTGTCGGAAAGGCTGAGCATTGAAAATATTTCAGACTTTGTGCAAGACAGTTTAAGCTACTGTTCCATAGAACTGTTATTATTTTCTCCATTTAGGCACAATACAGAACAGGAATGCTCAAAAGTGTGTTAATAGCATGTGTTAGTAGCATGGACAGTTTCTGCTCTATTTGTGGGGAAGTGACACTTGCCAACCAGAAGAAAAGTATCACTTCTCAAGTGAAGAAGACTTCTCATCTTTACTTCAGATGCAAGGTTGATGACCAAGACAAGCCCTGGGCCCCGCATCTGTGCTGTGCTACATGTACAACACAGCTTTCACAGTGGTTAAATGGCAAAAGACCATCAATGCCGTTTGCAGTCCCCATGGTGTGGAGAGAGCCAAGCAACCACATAAAACACTGTTACTTCTGCATGGTTCCTCCTCTTTCTGGCAGAATAACAAAGCAAAAGAAGTTAAGAATAGTCTACCCAAACATTCCGTCTGCATTGAGACCAGTTCCACATGGTGAGGGGTTTCCTATTCCAGAACCTCCAGCAGAATATTCTCTTGATTCATCTGATGAGGACAAGGGTGAGCCGACCTGTTCTCCTGTTCCATCAGCAGGCAGTGATCCAGATTTTCACTGTGGTGCATCATCAACCCCACACAGACTAACACAGGAAGAACTAAATGACCTGGTTTGTGATTTGGACTTATCCAAGAACTAGGCAGAATTGCTAGGATCAAGACTCCAACAATGGAGTCTTCTAGAAGACGATGTCACAACTACTTTATATCAAAAGCACCACCAGCAGTTGGAGGCTTTCTTCTGAAAGAAAAGTACTCTGGTATTCTGGGCCTCCCTGGTGGAACAGCGGTTGAGCGCTGCGCTGTGGAGCTGTTGGCAGTTGCAATGCGAGTTCGACGCCCAGCCGGGAAGAGTCCCACATGGTGGGGCAGACCTCTCCTGCCTCGCTGGCTGCTCCCCTCAGCAGTGTATTTCTGATCTGCCTGTTCTGCTCCCCACTCTTTCTCTGGTGAACCCTCTCGCTGCCCCACAACCCTGGCCTCTACCCCAGCTTGAATGTATAAATAAAAAATAAAAAAGAAAGAAAAGTACTCTGGTATTCTGTTCCGATAGTGAGGGCCTCATGAATGCTTTGGAAATCACTCATGACCCACAAGAATGGAGACTATTTCTAGACTCTTCAAACCTGAGTCTTAAGGCTGTGCTTTTGCACAATGGAAACCTTCTCCCATCTCTTCTATTCCTGAACAGCTGTCCAAGAGACAAGCGAAGAAATCTAAGAAGTAGTCTATGACTTGATTTTTTACAGGTATTAACCGTAGGCCTATTACTATTGGCATGCATTTCGTGATGGAAACATCAATTTATTGTACATTACAAAAAAGACTAGAGCCAAAATTAGAATTTGACTGTCATATTCGTGTTGAGCACATACAAACTGATAGGAAATGACTAATTTTATTTCAGTAACATGACTTTTGTAAAAATTTGTTGACCAGTGTAAAGTAATGAGAAAATATATGAAAAATCCTGAAGTTTTCCATGCTCACAAATGTTCCTTTATTTTAAGATCACTGCTGCAGAGTTACTGGTTTACTCAGACTTTCCCTAGGAAACAGTCACCATCTGCCTGATTAGTCTGTTTCCTTGGTATTCTACCCATTCCAGCTATTTAAATTTCTGCTCTATTTCAAGAAATGCACTCATTAGGGATAGTCACATCTGTTATCATTTGAAAGGTACACATCTTCAAAAGCATATAATAGAATCTTAATTTTTTATTAACTATAAACAAGAAAATTCTCCTCTCAACTACCTTATTCTTGAATGCCAACAAAAGGTGACAGAATCTTAGAGGTCCTTCCTATAGTTCCATGAACCTAAAATTAAACAGGAGTGCTCAAGTGGTAAAATTACAACTCAGACATTTCCATTATATACAAATATAGAGGAAAAATGCCATCTGTTAAAAATAGTTCATTGAATACTAGCAGAGAATAACAAATATAAAACAGGTATACTGTGTTAGCCTATTCTGGTTACTGATTATATCTGGCTATTTCCTAAAGTTCCTGCAAGAAGATACTATCTTACCAGGTAATAACATCTGACTCTTTTAGGTAGAATTCTAAGATGGCCTCCCAAGGATCCCAGTCCCTATGTTCCTATATCTTCTTCCACTTATTCAATCAAACACTAATCTAAGTATTACTGAGAAAGAGTGTTACTGATATAATTAATGTCCCAAATCACTTGACTTTAAGGTGGAAGACCTGCTCTTATCATATGATTAGTTAAAAACAGTTTATTTCATCTGATCATAGAAGAAGAAATTAGAAAGACACATCCTAACTGGTCTATAGGAAAGAGCCTGGGTGTGGATAAAACCAGGTGGCGGGGAAAGGTAGGCAGCCTTTAGGATCTAAGAGCCCCCAAACTGAGAGCCAGGCAAGAGAGCAGAATCCTCAGTCTTAAGCCACAATGAATTGACTTCTGCCGAAAACCTGAAAGACATTAGGTGAAAACCTGGGCTCCAGAAAAGAAGCACAACTCCAACCAGCACCTTTATTTCACTCCCATTAGATTGTGAGCAGAGAATTCAGTCTGTAGCACCCAGATGTCTGACCTATAGAACTGTGAGTTAATAAATTTACGTTGTTTTCAGCTGTGAATTTTGTGATAATTTGTGATATAGCAATAGAAAACTAATATGCTGTCCTATAGTAAGTATTCAGTAATTTTTTTGTGGAATAAATGAATAAAAATTATTATGCTATATGATAAGGTTAAGATAATTATATTAAAAGGGTGATGTGTGAGACTATGTAGAGTCAACAGGGAACAAGGAAATAGCTTTAGTGCTCTGTTCAGCCTTCATCGTGCTTCTTCTCTATGCTGCCTTTACATTTCAGCTCAATATGCTGTGGCAGCTGCTAATTCCAAGTAGTAACTAGGCTGGACTCTGTGGAGATTATAGTTGGAGCTGTAACCAGGCAAGGCAGAATGCTCCCTACAAAATTCTTATAATTTTAGAACTAAGTTTCTGGTATTTATTTTTTTATTCAGGCAACAATTTCCTGGTATGTTTAATAACTAGGAAAATCTGTGAAAAAATAGTATATTTCCATTCATATTTTACAGTTAAATTAAAGAATGAAGTTTAGAGTAAATAAGTCCCATAAGTCCACTTCATATCTATTTTGAATATAGATGTAATAAAATTTATATGTACATTTTCAGTACATAAAACAAGATTTTGTTCATTTAGAATAGTTATGCTATTAAATTTAAGGTTCAATTTGCAGTCAATATTTTGGGGTTTTACCCTATCTACTTTTCAATATGAGATATAAAATTGGAAATGATTCAAATATATATATAGCCCATGCTTTGAAAAATCACTACTATAAAGTTTCAGAAAGCCATCAACATGTTTTTGACTATAAATGACTGGATAGAATTCAATCCATATTGGATGTCCAGATGTTACAGAAAGATAAGGTTATAGGATCCAGGAAGAAAATTTAAAAAGATGATACATAGCACTTTTTAAATAGATTCGGTTTGTACATTACAGAATTTTTTTTATCTGTTGTCCTTCATATTTATTTATATTAATATTTATATGTATAAATATATCTTTTATATTTCTATATACTTTTCAATTATATACCACTATTGTAATTTGACATGATAATTTGTCATTAATAAGGTAAAAGCAAATAAACACAACTGAAAATATTGAAATAATGCAAAGTCACATACACAGTGTCTAAGGTAGTTGTTGTTATAGAAGTTCATTAAATTTAACTCTCACCATATATATTACAATAAATGTAATATATATATTTAAAACAATATTTTAAAAAGTTATGTGATCTTAGAAATTCCCTTTCATCTGGCCACTCTCAATATATCTTCTAATAAAAAAAGGTTGATATATCACCTTTGACAGATATATTTTGAACAATTTTATCTGCAGTTCATAGGAAAAGAAGTCAAAGAACATCTTATGAAAGTGGAAAAATGGCATAGAGAAAAATGTTAATTAAACACCAAGGCAGAAAGATTGTTAAAGAGCATCCTAGTCTTGTTCACGCTGAGCATCAGAAAATAGTAACTGAATTATCTAACTAGAACCATAATTGAATGAATTATTAAAACAACAATTTTTATGAAGGAGGGGGAAACTATTAAGAGTTTATTAAGCTATGGGAACATAATCATGTTTCATCAAATGGTATATGTGTGTGTATCTCTCGCACACATTTCTTTCTAATCTACATATAACAGAGTAGATTTTAAAATAATTAAACATGCTTCATCATAATCTGACTTTTAAACTCTAACCCACTTGACCTTTCCACATTCTCAGTTCTGCCTCTTCACTCTCCAAAATTACTAGGCTTCTCCTGTGCAAACTTTTTCAGGAAATCTCATCATGTGGAGTTTACCTCATTTGTTTTCCATCTTCCAAGGATAATTGTCTTTGGTGCCTATGTCTATAGTCTTTAAAAACTGTCACTTCATTTATTTTTTGCCCAGATTTTTAGTTGTTTCAAACAAGAGGGTAAATACAGCCCCTCTTACTCCATCTTGCCTAGATGAGGAAGCACAAACTGTTCTAGAAGTACTCGCCATGCAGGATTCCCATAAATAGAGCTCTGATTAAAATGCACTCACAATCCAAAATTACCGATCCCAAGAGCAAGTACTCCATCATAAGTTAAAGTCAACAAACAACAGGTTTATACCCTAAAACTTTAGAAAATAGAATTATTACATATTGACTACAGTTTCGAATGATTCAATGTAAAAAAATAGGAAGAAAAAACCCATACCTTTCTCAAATGGCATCAGACAATTTTGAAAAAAAAATCAAATAGAACTTCTAGAACTAAAAACTATAATCATAAAAAATTATAAATATAGAAATATAAACTCATTAAGTTGACTTGTTTATATCATCCAACTTGTATGTGGTGGATCTGCAACATAAAATTGTTTCTAGGTAAAAACAATACCTGTGGTATTTTCATTATATTCTGTTCTGAAGTGGATTTAAATGGCGTTTTCCATATATAACATCTCTTCCCAATCTTTAAAACTTAATCAATACTTGAGTTGTTGATGATGAAGTTAATGAAACATATTTATAATGGTAACCTTTAGTAGCAACATTAACACACATACTTTAGGCTAATACTAATGAAGTTCATTTAATTGAATTGAATCTTGAATAAAATTGAGCCTACTTTATTTCAACTTCAAACTCATGGCAACTTGAAAATATATCCAAAATAAAGGCAGATGACTCTAAAAGCAAATTATACATATTCTGCTTACCCTTCAAAACTTCATAAAAGCCTTTTTTGTACATCTTGCTTTCCCAAAATTCCTTTATCTCTCTGCCTACAAAATTAAAATAAAACAAGAATAACACAACACAATTCTCCTTCCCACCTTTGTACTGTTTTTTTACCCTCCTATCTAATCTTTTTTTCTTTTGTCACTTCTCCATTACATAAAGCAAGCCAGTCTTACTGTTTTATTCCAGTTCCTCTCGATTACCTCTTTTAACCAAACTTGAAAACAATTTTGATTGTTCTTTTTTTCCTTTTTAGCCTTTTTTTCCTTTTTATTTTTCTTGGTTGTTTCCACCATATGCGCCATCTCTCACTCTCTCTGCCCCACCCCACCCCCTTCTCTCTCTCTCTCTCTCTCTCTCTCTCTCTCACACACACACACACACACACACACACACACACACACACACTTACTTTTGGAGAAGGAAATAAGAATAAACATGATTTAACCATAGTTTGAATCATCCACAAGAGGGATCTGATTGGGGACAAAGCTCACCACGTTCACCAACCCTTTCCTTTAGTTCTTTTCATTAACATTTTTTCAGAAGAGAATCCTGGTAAAAGTGAAGTTATATGATTAGGAAAAATTGAGTGGAAATTTAAACAAATGTGTGGGTTTTTTTTAAAGATTTATTTATTTATACATACAAGCTGGGGTACAGGCCAGAGGCATGGGGCGTCGAGAGGAGAGGGTTCACCAGAGACAGAGCGGGGAGCAGAACAGGCAGATCAGAAATACACTGCTGAGGGGAGCAGCGGGCGAGGCAGGAGAGGTCTGCCGCACCATGTGGGATTCTCCCCGGCTGGGTGTCAAACTGGCATCCCGCCCTGCCAACAGCTCCACAGCGCAGCGCTCATCCGCTGTGCCACCAGGAAGGCCCCGGCAAATGTGGTTTTAATGAACATCAAACTCTTTAGTTCATTTATGTTAAAAAAATTGAATCTTTGAATTGAAATGGAAATCATAGAATATATATTTTTATTTCGCTTGCTTGCTTATTCTAAATGCCATACAGTTTCTATATTAGATTCTAAATGTGCCTTAAGAGCTCACAAGTAAAATGAAGGAAATGAACCTTTGATCATAAAAGAAACAATAAATAGTTTCAAAATTATGACATAATGTCCTAAAAGTTGGGGTGTGATATTGACTCATAACTAGTCAGCCACACCAATGGAGTATTGTGATGTAACTTCCATCTAAGAGAAAGACATTGTGTTTTTGGGAATGTTTGGTAGATGGCTTCAGATCATTTTTGTGCTGTCCATCTGTCTGGTTTTTCCTTTCTATTGTTTTGACAGTCGTCATTTCTAAATGCTTAGAATGTGATAACTTTTTATTCCCAGTTGCGTGAGTGCATCTTTCCATGGTAAGCCCTCCTAATCTTTTGCTGGAAACCTGCTCCCCACTGTTCTAAGGATTTTTACACAAATTAAGGTATAAGTGACTAATAAAAGTGTAAAATATCATTTTAATTTTCATTGGGGAGCTTTTTCACATGTAATAACAGTAAAATAAAAATAAACCTCCAAATACTATTACCCAACTTCAACAAGTATTTGATTTGCCAGTTTTATAAGAATTTATCATGTAATCTATTAATAAAAATGCATATTATTTTAAAGGTAATCTTCCTGTAAACCTGTGTTCCTAACCTGCATCATTCCATTCAGAGGAAAAATGAATACATGAAGTATAGTTTCTCTAAGAAAGCATGAAGTAATTCCTTCCTTTGTTAAAAATATAGTTTTTAACTATAAATGGCCTCTGTTTAACTTTTGAAAAGTGCCAGAAATCTCTTTCACACGCAAAAAAATTCTCAACAAAATTTTGGATAAATTATTATATTTCACTTCTATTCACAGAGATTTCTCTTTTCCTCCTGGCACTTTCACTCTAAAATGGCTGTTTGCATGAGGTAGAGGAAGGAAGAAGTATTGTAAGAAGATTATTCTTGGTCTACCATTATCCATACTTTCAAATATTATTGAAGTTTTCCATGAATGCCAAAGTTACTGAAAGTATGTAAGTTTTATTTGTTACTTCATCCTTTAATAATAATGTAATATCTCAGTCTGAGAGTACATAATTTTTTTTTAAGCAGGGTTAGTGTGTAATGTAAGAGAAAGCAAAGTAAAGGCAATAACTAAGGGCATGAGAGGAGGAAGTTATACTTAGAAAGTGAGAAAAAAAGTGGATGATAACTTCACTCCTTATACTAAAATAAATTTTAGATGACTTAAAGACATAAGCAATGTAAAATATGAAACTTAAAGGCACCAGAAGATAATTTAGAAGAGTTTCTAAAACAATCTCATCAAGGAGAAGGTCCTTTAACGATGACTCAAATCCAGAAGTCATAAGGTGACCTAAATAGATCACAAGCCCTTGTTTAGTTGCAAGGGTGGCTGGGAAATTAAACCTCAAACAGGGAACATTATTATTGAAGACTGCTTTGGAGCAATAGGATTCATCAATTCAGCAGGAAGTAATGCCATCCTGAACGAAATTAAAATTCAGTTGGCAAAAAAGTAGTTGGGAGGAGGAGGTTTATGGATAAACAATTGATAGGGTCTTACTCACTATACATTTTCCTTACCGAATCTTTAAAACTTGCCATAGGATTGCTTGATTTTGTTTTCTTTTAAATTACAGGAAAAAAATAAATGCTTTTATATAAAAAACAATAAATGAGAATATAAATTACAATGAATTTGCTACTATAGAAAATAAGATTAATATAAAAGTTTTGGAAATGTGAAACAGTACAATTGTTTTAATGCTAAACAATGGAATAGTCATAAATAATTATCAATAATTTTTTAGGCTATATATCAGAAAAGATGTTAATATTTTATTAACCTGTCAAATAAGAAAATTTCAAATAAAGTTGAAAATGAATATAATTACTATAAGGGGTAGCAAGTTATTTTAGATGAAAATAAATGACAGATCTTTATTGCATTAGTAAAATCTCAGCACTTTTGCTTATATCTAGTGAACAATATAATATGATGACTTAATAGCTGCAAAATATAGAAAAGAAAATAATATAAAGTATAATCACATAATCTTCCAACAGTTATTTAATTCTATGAATTTATTCCTGTAAGTTATGATTAGTTTAGTAGAACTTTTTTTTCCCCAAAAAATAAGACTTATATAAGCATATATTATATAAGCAACATATTGTCCATGACCTCAGTCAGGAAATAAGAACATCAATACATAATGAATTTAGGGAACTTCAGGCCAAAATCATCTTATGCTTTGGTTAATGCCAAGTTTTAAGTACTGATTATTTTACTTGAGAAAAGCACAATTTTAAACAAGTCAGGATATGTGTATATGTCATACATTTTTAGCTGACTGTGGAAATAATATGGCATTGCATTTTCACCTACTGTATTTGCTTTGATTTTTCAAACAAAACAATTCTTGTTATGCATTCCAAATGGCTCATTCATCTCAAAAATTATAGAAACTTAATGGATATCCTTTTTATTAGCTAAGATGTAGAAATATGTATACCAAATAATAAAGAACAAATTCAGAAGCCCTCGTCAAGTGTTAAGATTTGTTAATAAACAGCACAAATGGAGAAGTGGTAAAACTGAAAATATAAATCAAGTTTAATACCTCAGTCAAAAAGAATAAAGAATTCCGATCCCCCCCCAAAAAACTATCTATGCTATCAAAACTGCTCAGATTTTTGTACCCAAATCAATGCATTTTGACCTAGAGAGACAGACAATTATCTAGAACATACAGATTATAAATCTTTAGTAGCCTTCAAATCTTATGAAAGATATTTTTGGTTAGTCCAGTAGTAGCAAAACCTTATTCATAATTAAGAGTTTAGACTATATAGGGGCCTCCCTGGTGGCGCAGCGGTTAAGCGCTGCGCTGTGGAGCTGTCAGCAGCGACGACGCAAGTTCGACGCCCGGCCGAGGAGAAACCCACATGGCGAGGCAGACCTCTCCTGCCTTGCCCGCTGCTCCCCTCAGCAGTGTATTTCTGATCTGCCTCTTCTGCTACCTGCTCCGTCTCTGGTGAACCCTCTCGCCGCCCCACGCCTCTGGCCTGTACCCCAGCTTGTATGTATAAATAAAAATAAATCTTTAAAAAAAAAAAAAAGAGTTTAGACTATATGAAAGTACAGCCTTTTGCAGTCCATTAGCATCTCTAAATCATTATTTTTCACTCTTTTATTCTATATTAGATACTCATTGTTTTTATTAGTCTGCTTCAGAAACAATCCTAGAAATGTATTACTTATGGATTGTGCACTGTGTATGTTGGCTATCAGGTTTTCCTGCCATTTTGCTCCATGTATCTTCTTTTTCTGCACCCCGACTAAAGAAAAATTCTCTTTGTAGAACATTCCATTCTCTATAGCAATGGGAAAGAGTAAGATTGTTGGAATAAATAGCCAATGGCACAAGTCCCTTCTATTTACATCTCATTGGCCAAAGTAAATCATATAACCAAACCTAATATTGAAAAAGCATAGTTCATTGAACTGGAGGCACTACAGTCATATGACAATGGGGGTGGGGGCCAAATGTGCAGTTCCCTTACAGATAAGCAGGGAAGAACTCGTTAAGAAAATAATCTGTAAGTCTTAGCCTCTTAGTTCTTAAGCTTAATATATTGGAGTTATTTTTTAAAAGCAAAGAACAAAACAAAACCTTTTCTTCATTGCTTCTCACATCTAATCAGTTACAAATTCCCTACAATTCTCCCTGTCCTCTCATCTATTAAGAAGGATCCCTGATACAAGTAAAAGTATAGTAAGTATACAAGTAAGAGTATATGATTATTTTGAATGGGCCGTAACTTCTAGTGTTATAAAATTTGTCTTGGGTTACTGAAAGAACTTAAAATGTGATGATGGATTCCCTGAAAAGTTAGATGTGTTGTAATGATTACAAGAGAAACCAGAAGATAGATGCTGGATACATGTTCTTGTAATAATACTGTGCTATAGTGTGACTTTGTCACTTTAATCTTGGGGTTTTGGTTTTCTTATTTACAGAATGGTAATGCTAATATCCATTTCATAAGGTGATGACAGAATTGAATTAGATAAAATGAGGGGCCTTCAGTCTCCCTGGTGGCGTCGGGGTTAAAGTTTCAGCGCCATAACCACTCTGATCTGAGTATGATCCTTGACTAGCGCACTGACTCCATTACATTTCCTGTCTTTGCTGCTCCCCTTAGCAGTGTATTTCAGTAGGCCCACCTGTTCTGCTCCCCACTATGTCTCTGGTGAATCCTCTCACCGCCTGCATCTCTGGTCTACATCCCAGTTCTTCTATGCATAGATAAATAAATCTTAAAAAGAAAAGAAAAGAAAAGAAAACAGGAGGGGCCTCCCTGGAGCCATAGCAGTTAAGTGTCAGTGCTTTCACCACTATAAGTTCGATTCCCACCCAGGGAACTGATCCACATATGGTGCAACAGACAGTCTTGATGGCTGCTCCCCTCAGCGGTGTATTTCAGTAGATCTGCCTATTTTGCATCCTACTCTGTCTCTAGTGAATCCTCTCACCCCTCAAACTTCTGAACTACATAAATAAGTGTAGGCATACATAAATAAATAAATCTTTAAAAATAAATAAATAAATGAGATGAGATCTAACACAGGAAATTTTAAAATACTAGCTCTTCTTAAAAAATAGCTTACAAGATATCCATAAATGTTTAACAAATATAAAAGACTTAATAAAACTTTCAAAAAGATTACTAACCAATTATTTTGTGTATAGAATGAAAAACCATCATTAGTTATTTTTACCAGGAAGAAATTGATTACAAGCTATACCAAGCGCTCCCATATTTTATTTTGTTTTGTTTTAATAATCTTATTAAAAGGTAATAGAATAGTGTTATAGATATTTTTGAAATTAACAAGGTGTTTTTCAAAATCACAGTACAAATTGGAATAAAATAAAAATAGGGTAAGTGGATTTATTGTTTGTTGATCAAACATACCTATTTTGTAAAGGACTCAGGTCCAGAGGGGTTGCTAGCTTCGTACTTCTTGTTTGTTCTTTATATTGTTGATTTGCATGATAATACACATGATTTGCCTTTCACATTGGCCTCTGTATCAATCAGGGTTCCCCATGTAGACAGATAGCAGAGAGAGAGTGAAAATAGATAAAGGTAGTAATCTATCTATACAGAATGTATGTTGATAGCTCTACATCTATATCTATGTCTATAAGCTACACAAGAGCAGGGATTTCTTCCTATATTGTTAACTGTTGTATTTCTTCATTTTGGACAGTGACTACCACGTAGTAAGTGCTAAATAAATCTCTGGGGAAGGAGATAAGAATTTTTAAATAAGAAAGGAAGGAGAGTAGGGAGGAAGATATTAGAATTCAAAGCATTTCTACATGCCATGGTTGAAAAACAATTATGAACACACACATATACATACATACATATACATATACAGCAATTGAGGTCTCTATCTCAAAAGATCTCTATGGATAGTTATCTGAAGTCATTCATCTCTATGTATCTCCATGTATCTTAGGGAATTTGCCTATCCAGTTGTAGAGCTGGCAAGTCTTAAAATCTGTAGGGCAGATCTGAACTTGGTAGGAGTTGAGAATTCAGTCTTATAGGAGAAATTCTCCAGAAAACCTAAGTGTTTGCTCTTAAAGTCTTAAACTATTGAATACAGCTATTCATATTATGGGAAGTTATTTCCTTTACTTACAGTCAACTGTAAACATTTTTTTAAAAGATTTATTTTTGCATACAAGCTAGGGTGCAGGCCAGAGGTGTGGGGCAGTGAGCGGGTTCATCAGAGACAGAGTGGGGAGCAGAACAGGCAGATCGTTGGAAATACACTGCTGAGGGGAGCAGCGGGAGAGGCTGGAGAGGTCTGCCGAGCCATGTGGGAATCTCCCCTGCCAGGCATTGAACTCATGCCTCGGCTGCCACAGCTACATAGCGCTGCGCTTAATCCATTACTCCACCAGGGAGGCCCTGTAAACATAACATATAAATAGTATTAATTAAATAACTGGGCAGTATAGCCTAGTCAGGTTGACACATGTAGTTAACCATCACAGATATGAAAAAGGTAGAAGAAATAGTCAATATTTTGTATTATATAATGTGGATTTTTAGAAAATTCCAGAAGGTTTGAAATATTACATCCAACCTAAAGGAATGCACCAAATTACATTCTTTAGGTTGCATAAATGCAGTACTCAAGAGACACAGCTTGATGAATATTCGTAGGGAAGATATTTCAATAGCAATTGTTGTATATATGTATATGTGTGTATATAAATTTTTTCAACCATGACATGCATAATGCTTTGAATTCTAATTCCTTCCTCCCTTCTCTACTTCCTTCCTTTTTTTTCATTCTTATCTTCTTCCTCAGGAATTTATTTAGCACTTACTATGTGGTCGTCACTGCCAAAATGAAGAATTACAACAGTTAACAATATAGGCAGAAATACCTGCTCTTGTGTAGCTTATACTCTATTAGTGAGAGTAGACAATAAACAAGTTAACCAATAAAAATGTGCCATAGCATCAGGGACTGAGAAACACTAAGTAAAAATATCAAATAACATTAGTGTGAAGGGAAGCTTTTTGTAGTTAGATTGGTCAATGAAGAACTTTATAAGGATGTGATATTTGAGTAGAGTTCAATGAAGGAAGGAAATGAGCAGTAAAGCTTTGTTGAGTATTTCATGCAGAGGGTATAGTAAGTCTAAAGGTCTTGATATAGTAGGAATCTTATATATTCAGAAAATAGCAAAACATTCAGTTGACAGGACCACATTAGAGGGGTGGCGGTTGTGCTGGAGGCTGAAATTTAAGAGAGCGACAGGAGCACTGTCTGTCCTCAAGGATCTTATAAATCATGGGAAGAAGTTTGCATTTTATTATATCTGATGAGAGGATTCTTAAAAAGCATATAAGGTGGGCCTCCCTGGTGGCACATCGGTTAAGCGCTGCGCTGTGGAACTGTTGGCAGTGGCGACGCGAGTTTGACCCCTGGCCAGGGAGATTCCCACATGGTGTGGCAGACCTCTCCTGCCTCGCCTGCTGCTCCTGTCAGTGGTGTATGTCAGTAGATCTGCCTATTCTGTTCCCCACTTTGTCTCTGGTGAAACCTCTCGCCGCCCCACGCCTCTGGCCTGTACCCCAGCTTGTATGCATAAATAAATAAATCTTCTAAAAAAAAGTATATAAGGTACTTTGGCTTAAATTTAAAAAGGTTATTTTGGCTAATGCATGTAGAATAGACAAGTGGAATAAAAATGGAAGCAGGAAAACTGCTAGAAAATTCTATTACACTGGTCAACATTGAGATTGTTACTAACTTTAAAAGGCCCTAATCTGTAGTATTTTGGTGTGCTGAACATGAATATAACCCTGAAAATTTTTCATTAGCTCTTGTTTAGAGGATATTTTATATAATTCATTTTCTATGTTTTACCATGTAAATTTATCCAGTAGGACTGCAACATCCTAAATCAGCTTAGAATGATGTAATACTGCATCACATTGCATAATACCGTCATGCACACATCATCCAGAGTTGATTGCATCATTTTTTGATGCAATGCAATGCTACTGCCAGGCAGCTACTGAGTAAGCTGATGTTAGCAGTGCACTATAGAAAGCCCTGTTGGAAAGGTTGAGCATTGAAAATATTTCAGTCTTTCTGTGAGACAGTTTAAGCTACTGTTCCATAGAACTGTCATTATTTTATCCATTTAGGCACAATACAGGACAGTAATGCCTCAAAAGTGCGTTAATAGCGTGGACAATTTCTGCTCTATTTGTGGGGAAGTGACATTTGCCAACCAGAAGAAAAGAATCACTTCTCAAGTGAAGAAGGCTTATCATCTTTACTTCGGATGCAAGGTTGGTGACCAAGACAAGCCTTGGACCCCGCATATATGCTGTTCTACATGGACAACACAGCTTTCACAGTGGTTAAATGGCAAAAGACCATCAATGCCATTTGCAGTCCCCATGGTGTGGAGAGAGCCAAGTAACCACATAAAACACTGTTACTTCTGCTTGGTTCCTCCTCTTTCCGGCAGAATAATGAAGCAAAAAAAGTCGAGAATAGTCTACCCAAACATTCTGTCTACATTGAGACCAGTTCCACATGTGCAGGGACTTCCTATTTCAGAACCTCCAGCAGAATATTCTCTTGATTCATGTGATGAGGACAAGGGTGAGACGACCTGTTCTTCTCCTGTTCCATCAGCATGCAGTGATCCAGATTTTCACTGTGGTGCATCATCAACCCCACACAGACTAACACAGGAAGAACTCAATGACCTGGTTTGTGATTTGGACTTATCTAAGAACAAGGAAGAATTGCTAGGATCAAGACTCCACAATGGAATCTTCTAGAAGAAGATGTCACAATTACTTTCTATCGAAAGCACCACCAGCAGTTGGAACCTTTCTTCAGAAAGGAAAGTACTCTGGTATTCTGTTCCAATATTGAGGGCCTCATGAACGCCTTAGAAATCACTCATGACCCACAAGAATGGAGACTATTTATAGACTTTGCAAACCTGAGTCTTAAGGCTGCGCGTTTTGCACAATGGAAACCATCATCCATCTATTCCAGTAGCACATGCTGTCCACATGAAAGAAACATACGATAACTTAATGCAGCTATTGAATTCCATTGAGTATAACAAGTACGGCTGGCACGTCTGTGGTGATTTGAAGCTAGTTACCCCTTTAATGGGACTGCAACAGGGACATACAAAATACATGTGTTTCTTATGTGAGTGGGATAGCCGAGCAAGTGAATTGCACTACTTGAGGAAGGAATGGACTCGCAGACAAAATGTAGCAGTTGGAGAGAAAAATATCCAGCACCCAGCTCTGGTCGAGGCTCACAAAATCCTGATACCACCCCTTCACATCAAACTGGGTTTGATGAAGAATTTCATGAAAGCCATGGACTGGACTTCACCAGCTTTCTGATATCTGCATGAAAACTTTCCTCGGCTCAGTGAAGCAAAGATTAAAGAGGGAGTTTTTGAGGGTCCTCAGATTCAAGAACTCTTCAAAGATGACCGATTCAATAACTTGCCACAGGGTGATGTGAAACAAGCATGGAATTCTTTTCTCCTAGTGTCTGCAAACTTTCTTGGGAATGTTAGGGCAGAAAACTACAAGGAACTAGTAGAAGACATGCTGATGCAGTATCAGAAACTTGGCTGCAATATGTCTCTAAAAATCCACTTCCTTCATTCCCATCTGGATTTCTTCCCTGAAAACTGTGGTATGGTTAGTGATGAACATGGCTAACGTTTTCATCAAGATATCACATCAATGGAACAAAGAGACCAAAGAAAATGGTCCACTGCAATGCTGGCTGATTACTGCTGGACACTCCTCAGAGATGCTCCTGAACAGCTGTACAAGAGACAAGCGAAGAAATCTAAGACTTGATTTTTTACAGGTATTAACCGTAGGCCTATTACTATTGGCATGCGTTTCATGATGGAAACATCAATTTATTGCCGATTACTAAAAAATCTGGAGCCAAAATTAGAATTTGACGGTCATATTTGTGTTGAGCACATACAAAGTGATAGGAAATGACTAATTTTATTTCAGTAACATGACTTTTGTAAAAATTTGTTGACCAGTGTAACCACGACAGGCCTGACACTATGCAGAGTTATATGATGCAGAGGCACAATTATATGTGAACTCAATGAATGTTTTAGAAGGTTAGGTAACAAGATAATGACTTAGACAGGGTGTAGCAGAAAAGAATGGAATGCAATCAGATACAGAATATATTTTGAAGGAAAAGTTGACAGGATACACTGATGAAGAGAGGTAGATAATGTGGTACATGAGACAAACACAGGCATCAATGTGGTTATCTAGATTTTTGCCCATTAGAGGAGTGATAATACCTTTACTATGTGGGGATTCTGGAGGAGGAGATTTTATGCTTGGTGAATTTGAAAGTTTTCTTTTGAACCTAAGGTATATATTTATCAAACATATTAATGAAATAATGTTGTTTTACAGCCTTGGGTTTTTTTTTTTTTTTTTGCTTTGACAGTATAGGATTTCTCCCCTTTGGTGTGGTCAACTTAGTTCTCCAATCACCAAAATACTGATAGTTCTCCACCATAGTCTATTGAGTTTGCCCCCCATTCTCTTACCTCTCCATCCTTTCCCTTTCCCTCCCCTCATGTCTATGATCATCTTTCAAGTGTTAGTTTTAATGGACATGTGATATTTAAATAGAGAGTAAATATTAAATTGAGCTGAGAGGACAACCTGGGTTTGGAGATATTTGGGACTTCTCTGCATAACTATCGTATTGAAAGATATGAATCTAGATTAAGTATTTAGTGAGAGCAATAGACAGTGAAGAAAGTGAAGGGGACTCCCAGTAGTTTGAATTTAAGAAAAGGAAAATCATCTGCAAAGAGTTGAGGAAAATGACTTCAGAAAACATGATGTTTTGGAAGCCAAGTAAAGAAAATGTTTCAAGAAAAAAGAAGGGACCAATTTTTAGATGCTGATGAACAACAAAGATGAGGATCCATACAATCTTAAGCTGTATTAATAGTAACATAATAAGTTACATCAAATTTATATATTAGATTATATTAGAATATAAATTTATATATTAGATTGCTTTAACTGTTATTTAGGATATCACTATCAAGGGATAGTGAGAATGGGAGTTTATCCAGAAGATTAGAGCAAGATGGTAAGAGGAAATCAATAAATGGCGATTTGAAATATTAAGAAAGCAACTATGAATTTTGTGTAAGAAGAGATATTCTGGGGCCTCCCTGGTGGCGCAGCGGTTGAGCGCTGCGCTGTGGAGCTGTCGACAGCTAGCTATGCGAGTTCGACGCCCGGCCGGGGAGAATCCCACATGGTGCGGCAGACCTCTCCTGCCTCGCCCGCTGCTCCCCTCAGCAGTGTATTTCTGATCTGCCTGTTCTGCTCCTGCTCTGTCTCTGGTGAACCCTCTCGCTGCCCCACGCCTGTGGCCTGTACCCCAGCTTGTATGTATAAATAAATAAATCTTTAAAGAAAAAGAAGAAGAGATATTCTGGAGTACTTATCAGTTACCTTCAAGTATTTCCAGGATGGTATGTTTAATGTAAAATTAGAAATGTGAACTTGGGCTAATGTGAGGTATTTACTTGAAGAACACCTCTGCTCAATAATGGGAACTACTTTATAACACAGTTGATGCCATGTCTTCTAAACGAATGACTGAAAATGGTCACATTTTCTCCAAGTCATAGATTTCTAGGTTTTTGCGGTGAGTAGGATTTTATACTAGTTAAACTCCAACCCAGTGTTGTTTTTAAGATTCTAGATCTCTAGATTTATCCTTAAATTTTTGTTTCCAAGATAGTTTTCTTTGTTCAACAATCTTCACAACTGCCCATTTGACTCAAGATAAAATCCAAATGCCTCTGACTAACTTTAAAAAAATCTTTCATAACTGCTCTAACCTACAACTTCACATTCCTCTTCGTTTCTCATTATGAATTTGCTACTCCAGTAAGACTGGTTTCTTCCTTCTCTACCTCAGAAAAATGTTCATCTTGTCCTCTCACCTTTCCCTATCTCCTTCCCTTTTTTTTTCATTAAAAGAGTTAAGAGTTAAAGTAAATAGAAGCTCAAGGAAAAGCTTTGCAATTTTACTCTAGGACACAACCCCTCTAACTCTTCTTAGTTGCCATTGCAGTAATCTAACATGTTGATTCATGTTAACAATTATATATTGAATCTATATTACAATATATTATTATGTTATCATTTCATAAGTGCTTATCTTTGCTTTCAATAGGACACAATTTTTTGAACTCTTTGTTCCATTATCTCATTATCTCAAATCCTCATAAAAACCAGTTTAAGATTGATTGTTCTGAAGGTGTCAGGACCCCAACCATATTCCCTTGTCACTAACTATTCTTGTGTGTGGCCATGAAATCTACCTGGGGACTTCCTGGGAACTTTTTCTCACATGTGGGCATGGAGCATCTCGTAAGTATGGGGAGTTAAGTAATTTAGGGACCTCCTGCACCAAAGATGAAAGGGACTTGGAGGTTAAGTACGCCCAATCTAGTTCTCCTATGAGGATAACTCTGAGACATATTTAATATGGTTTTATATAAGTCACCTATGGCACTGAGTTGCTACCCTTGCCCACAGTGATTACCTTTTTGATTTTGCACCTATTATTGACTTCCTTCCTTTCTCTGCCTTACTTCCCTTCTGCAATGAGTTTCCTGGGATCGACTCCCAAATAACTTACAATCCCTTTCATGTCCTGGAATTGCTTCTGGGGGAACCCGATCTAAGACAACAGGAGTTGTTATCCACACATATAGCAGATGTGAAAACAGATTCAGAGACATTACATAACTTGACCAGACTTATGGGGCTAGCATTGACACAGGAGGAATCCCAATACAATCTGTCTGTCCCAGAATCCCAGGTTTGCAGATTTATTATCTTCATCATTACACTGTTCTACTCTGTGAACACTCAACAAAGACTCTGTCAAGTGACTATAAAAACTATAAAGATTTCAAGCCAGTTTAGTTTTTCTTCCCCTAATACAATTTATCTTAGTGCTGCACTTATTTAAATGGCTTGTTGATTAACTGTCTACTTCTCTCTCTAAATTATATCCTCCATGGGAGCAAAGTTTGTGCCTATTTTGGCTCATCATAGTTTCCCTGGCACTATAAATACTTGAAAGTGGAATCAAAAAAGCAGTAGAAGCCACGAGTAAGCAGCAATCATGAGACAAAGAGGTGTAGACAGAGGGTGGTTTGTAGTGGGGGTAAATCAGAATCAGTGGAAGCAGTTGCTGCATTGAGCAGAGAAACGGGAAATAGTGATAGAGAACTAGAGGCATGGGAATAGGGCTTCCACTGAAGGAGATAACAGCCTGGTCCCCATTCTTCAGACATGACCACAAGCTTGCCTGTTAGTTCCTTGGAACTGCCTCTTGATCCTGAACAATAAAAGATAACCGTGTATCTTTCTATGGTTCCCTAGGTGACTAGACATTTTATTGTGGAACAGTTTTCTTTTCCTAACTTCATACCCAATGATTCTTATCATACCCCTTTATTGCTTGAGGTGAATTGAGCACGCCTTTGGAACTCAAAAACATACTGATCGTGAATTCAAGATAATTATATTGTCATACCTTTTGAGGGTTGTGAAATAGAGAAAACACAAGAAACATTTTGCCAACTTTCAATTTTTCTACAACAAGAATTGGAGACACCTTTTAATAAATAAAAAATACTATCAAGTAATTTCTTCAAAAATGTTGCAGTAGCATCCATGAAGGTGTCAACCATATTCCTTTGTCACTATCCCATTTGGTTGTCAATAAGGTATTTTATGTGCAATGCATAATTGTCTTTGCTTTTGCTAATCGTCTTAGCTCAAAATACCTGTTAAGGAAACATGTTTGGAATCAAGCCATAAATAGACAATCTTAGAAAGCCACTCTTTCTGGAGTATTACTTCAGTGATGAATTACTGGGAAATGATAAGTTCTCATTTTAGACCATGATTAGCAATGAATAAGTTTCCTAACCTTTCATGTTAAATGGTTTTAATAAGGCATAGAGTAGGGTAAATTAAATATATATTGATTTAAGTATAACAAATAACATCCCAAATTACCTACGTTTAACAAAGAAAGTAAGTTCTTCAGAGGAGCTCTCAAACCCTAGGGTAGCAGGTACTGTGTGCCAAGACCACACCCCTTGGCATTCACATGTGCTGTGCCTGCAGTGGCTTCCTACTGAAAACAACAGTACCTCTCCAGAGCTGGGTTTCTCTAGCAGTGTCAGATGTTCAGTCAGCACTCATACACTCTGTAGGTGTGGGAGAGAAGATACTTCTAAGAACAGCCTTTAGTCAATGACAGATGGAGGTCGATTTCTTCTTCCCTTGTCTGCGGCAATTCTCAGGTAGGTTCTCAGCTGTCTCCCAGAGCTCCCTAATGGAATTAATCTCCCATTGTTTTTAGCAGTTACCTGCTCATTAATGTATTCTGTATTGGGCTTCCTTTCCTTTTCTACTGAAATTTCCTGGGATCACCTCCAAAATAAATGACTTAACACTCAAGTTCTAGTTTCAGAGACTGTTTCTGGGAAAAATCCAAACTAAGATGTCAGGTCTGTAAACCAATTTTTAATAAATACGTAGAAAAATAAAAGGGGATCATAACTTGTGGTAAGATCTCAGGAAGCTGAATTTGTGTAATTCAGAAGACTTCCCTTTTTTCCTTAACTTTCTTTAACTTTTTTTTCCTCTCTCTCCTTTCCCCCTCTTTCCTGTCTTTTTTCTGCTACGAAATGTCCTTATCTTTTAGGAAATAGAGTGGTTGGGAAGGGTAATTATAACAGCAAAATATCCCTCACTTCACAAAATTTAAAGTTGGCAAATTCATAAGAATTCAATAGTCTCAGTGTTTTGAAGCTCTAGTAGTCTGTAAAATCAAGAAATATGGAAATTATTGCTATATTTCATTGTTATTTTAATAAAGATAAAAATGCATAGAAAATTTGAAAATAAAAAGTTGGGTTAAGATAACAGGTGAAGTTGTAAAGGTTTTTAGAAGAACATGAGAATTGAGAAATAATTATGGCTGGAAATATATTAGAAAGATAGTTATAATTTAGTAAAGTTGCATTACAATGCCTTCTGAAGTGCATAAAAGTCTCACCTTATTTTAATTTAATTAACTCAAGGCTTTTCTTAAACCTTTCATTGCATAATTCTTTTAAAGACTATTGGAGAGAGTTGTGTATTCTGAGTACTAATTGCATTTAGAGGTAAAGGGGTTACCTGGAAGTTGTCAGATAGACCCAGGGCTATAAACTGAATTAGAGACTTTGCAGGACCCCTAAGGTGAAGAGGTCAAAAGTTAGTTGGAGTTCATGACTGTGCTTCAGGTGGTATTTAAATTGTTGTTGAGTTCTAAGAATGGGATTGTATTATGAGAGAAATATAGACCAGAGTCCCACCCTGATTCCCTCCATCTTCCCATGCTCTGAACCGTTTCCCTTTTAGTTCTTTTCCTATATGTAGGAAGAGCACTATAGAGCACTATCGTGTAAAGGAACCACGACTCAGAAGGGAAACATAGCAACATTCCTGGTCAAAGGAAAATCATAGGCAACCCCCCTCCACCAAAAACCAAAACCCAAAACCGAAACAGACTAGAAATAATGAAGAGGGAAATTTTCTGATAAAGAATAATGTAAAATCAACAAAATACAGAAGAAAAAAGATAAGCTACATAATAAAAACACATTTTTTTACTCTTCTTTCAAACTAAGGTATATTTAGATCCAATAGCACTAAGATCCTTTAACCATGTATAAATTTAAATGTTTCTAGACAGTTCTTGGTAATTTCCTTTGAAGTTCATTTACAGATTTCAGGTATCATAGGCTATTCTTTATTTCCCCAGGGTGTTTATAATTTTTACAAATATTATTTAGTTATTATATCACATACTGTAATCACTGCAGAACTATTTGCTTTTTCATCAGAATAATTTAACCTGTATCACCTCAATGTTATTTCCTCCAACCATCCCCCTGCTAGAGAAATTTGTGCTCTTGAGGATGTTAAGATGAGGTCACCATAGGCAGTGGAATTATTAGGGGTTAGGGAAAAAAGCTTCCTTTAAAAATGTTTGGGTCATTGAATACTTTTAACACCATTTAGATAAACTTGGAAGCCTTTTTGTATAGTTCAGTATATACTAGAACTGGAACGCAATTTGGGATTCTTCAAATATAGCTGTGAGCTCTTTGTCATTTCTTGCTTAGTCTTCTCAGAAACTACTAATATATTGGACCAAAAACACTTGGGGTCCTCTGAAGTTTTATTACTAACTCAGAATTACCTTTTCAGATATTGAGGCATGAAAAGTGCAAAATATTTTGGATTGCAGTACATTCATATTTGAGATGCCAAAAAAACCCAGAACTAGCGATCTTCATTTTTTTAAGTTTTTAGATTCCTCTGATCCACAAGTTTTGCCCAACAATTTTTGATTTTTTATTCTTCACTAAATGTTTAATATTATATTTAATTCATATCTAGAGTAACTTTTCTAGATAACACACATTGTAGGTTGCTTTACTAAAAGTAAAAGTTATTCTGCCATTTTTTGTAATTTCTGTTTTTCAGTATCTTCCTGTTTAATGTTATCTATGAATTTAATTAACAGACTCTTCTCTGTTATCTGATTTACATAACACACTATCAAATACCAATTACTGCAGTATCCCTGTGATGCCCCTACCTGGATAGGTATTTTATAATTCTTTTAAAAAGTTTTTCTTAAATTTTTGATTTGTGAAATTTCCAGGATTATATCTATGTCAGGAAGCTTAGGGGCTTGAAAGAAAAGAGAAATACAAAAGAAGAAATGGTCAGAAAAATTAGGTGAGAAAAGAGAGAATGACACTGTAATGATAGAAGGGCAGATGGTCAGATGAATAAAAAAGAAAAAAGACAATAGACAAAAATAAACAATGTAGAAACATTAAACTTATTTGCAAACAATAAAAAATCATTGATGATAAAAGAATGCTTTTTCTTAAAAAGCATTTTATAAAATTTAAAGAAAAAATTTAAAAAATATTTTGTTTTATTGACTAACCTTGGTTTGAAGCACCATAATGTGCCACATTTATATTATCATCACCATCAACACCATCTATTTTCTATCCTTCACCATACTTTTTTTTATTCAGTTCACCCACCTTCCCAGCTGGTAACCACCATTTTGTTCTTATAGTGTAAAAGATTGTTTCTCTTTTGTTTGTTCATTTATCTTCCACATGAGTGAAATTATGCAGTATTTGTCTATCTCTATTTCACCTGCATAATACCCTTGAGTTTCATCCACGTTACTGCAAATGACAAAAAAAAATTCATCTTTTTAAAATAACTTAATATTCTATTAGTATGCCTAGCATATCCTTTCTGAAAATTTGAGGTAATGTTGGTATACGACACCTTACATGATTCAGAGGTATAGGTTTATATCTCTTTAGATGTATGTTACCACACTACACCTACTCCCAAGATACCCTTAGTCCTCCACTTGCATTTTCCCCCCCAACTGTCTCCTTCTGGTAGCCTCAATTCTGTAGTCAGATTTCTAGGGTTTGTCTGGCATGGTTTTTTCTCTTCCTCTGTCTTCTTTCTCTATAGTCCACATATGAGTGAAAGCATCCAGTAAGAAGATGGAATTGAAATTACTGAAATACACAAAGAATTATATAAATGGTGTTGGACTGTAATTAAATATTAGCCTTTAAGTGTCAAAGCATTTACAATAAAGGAGGAGGTAGTTCTGAAAATTAGTAGTGAGTGTGACATGGAATCTCAGGCAGCATACTGATGGTTTGTGAGCACTTAAGTGATCAATGACAGTTGAGAGTTGGTCATAATCTACTACAAAGACAGATGGTAACAATCGGAATGCATGTTAAGGATGAGGGTACTAACACATTGTAGGTTTTCAAGCACAGGCTACAAGAAAATGTTGGCAATGGTTACTTTGATGGCCTCTTTTAACTCTGAAGGTCTATGTTTAAAAGAAAAACTTTTCAGGGAGTCCACTATAAGAAGCAGGACTTCATTATTCTCTTAAATATTATGACTATAATGCATTTTCTCACTTCCCAATTTTTAGGATAAAAGTTTAGCAACCAATACGTACATCTCCTATGCCTCCACCTAGTTGACACTGAATAGTTTTTCCTTATCTATTATTCTTTCTTTTAGAATCATTTTTAGGTATTAAATACCTCCTGAAATAGTATACCATAGCATCTTAAATGTGTAAACTTGAAGGGCTCACTAAAACATAGATTACTACAGTTTATGATTGAGGAGGTCCGGGGTAGGGGCTAAGAATTCAAATTTCTAACAAATCCTAGCATGTTCTAGTCTGAGACCACTCATGAGACTAGTGGTATCATTTATAGCAGGTGGTATAAATGCGTAAGAGCACAACAGAGTACACAGGATTACTGTTTAATCAAGTTTGGCACTCATTTGGCAAGAAAGCCATGTGAACTTCGAAGTAAAGGCTAATGTCTTGCGACCACCCTATCACATCTTTTAGAGATCTTTTTCTTTTTTGATGACCTATAATGTCCTTTCCCATCCCCAATGTATTCCTAAAGTAATCATCCTTAACAGAGAAAATATTGATCTCAAAGATCAATTCTTAATGTGGGACTCTTGCTGGAATAAATTTAAGATATTAACAATATATGAATCCAAAATGGTAAATTACCAACACCGTAATCTCAAACAATGGCAATGCTTATGAGTTTATATATATGCCAGTATAAAAGACCAAACAAAACCAATCTCTGGCTATATTAAAGGTGAGATTTTAGTTTATTGATAATTTTTTAAACTAAGTAATTATAACTGGCACTTTGGGCCCTTCTTGGCATTTGCCTGCAGGTGGTCTGTGGGTTCACATGGGCATCATGAAGCATGCCATGCGGCCTTATGCACACAAGTGGGCAAAAGAGCATTGACAAGTGTGGTGGTCTTCATACCTTCTTAGTACCCAGTAGATCTGCACTGGCACAGGTAAAGTGTGTGTGTGTGAGACAGGCAGAATGTTAATGAATGAGACATGGCTGAACAAAACCAAACCAAACCCGTAGAGTGGTAGAAATCTGACTTTACGTACACTTCAATATTTCGTTTTCTTCTCGTGTTTCAGAGCGTCATGGGTTGCTTTTTTTTTTAGTTTGCAGCAGTAATACAGTGACTTAAATTATGCAACAAAAATGAAAACATTCACAGCACTGCCTTGACTTTTAAGGCAGGACACAACCCGCTCTCCCCGCTGCCCAGCCCAGCCGCCGGAGCCTCAGCATCTGGTTTTTGTGCCTCCGGCTAAGGGTGTTTATTCTACCGGTCAGGAAGTAGAGAATTGGCTTCGCGGCATCTTCCTTTCCCTTTCCCTCCTCTCCACAGCCTCCCTGGCCCTCCGGTCTCCTGTTTTCACGCTGGGTGGCGTGCTCCCTTCCCCAGCCCCAACAGCCCATCAAACAAAGCCCAGGGAGGCAAGCGCGCGCCGCCCGCAACACCGACTGGAGGATGCCGAGCCGCCACGCGCTCGCACAGGAGCGGGACAGCCAGCGCGTGTGCGCACGGCGCGTCCCCGCCGCTTCCTTCCCTGGAATTCTTCCTTTTCCTCTCTCCAGGCCCAGCCCCCCCCACCCCCGCGCCGGTAAGGCGCCTGCGCAGAGCGGCCCTCTCCCTCCCTCCCCCGCCCTTCCTTTCCTTCGCTCCTCCTCCCGCGCCCCGCCTTCCTTTCTCTCTTCGATTTCACTGAGAGCTCCAGGTTGGGAGCACTTCAGTCCATTTCCCCACTACCCCGCCCCCCTTCCTCTTCTTCCCAC
This sequence comes from Scalopus aquaticus, assembly GCA_004024925.1. Classification (NCBI taxonomy): domain Eukaryota; kingdom Metazoa; phylum Chordata; class Mammalia; order Eulipotyphla; family Talpidae; genus Scalopus; species Scalopus aquaticus. Next base: position 31,006 of record PVIJ01002110.1, read on the forward strand.
CCCTCCCATCTCCAGCTCCAGAGGATGAAGCGGTTGCCGTGGCCCCAGCCCCAGCAGCGGCACCGGCTGTGGCTGCGGTGGGGGTGGCCGGAACTGGGGTGGTAAAGAAGCGGTGGTGGCGGCGGCGGCGGTAGGAGCGGCAACCGCCCGGGCCGCTCCCCCTGTGCTTCCCTTCCTCTTTAGTGCGGCCAGGAAGTTTTTCGTTTCTGTGCGATGTGTGTGCGCGCGTGAGTGTGGGTGTGTAAGGTGAAGGTTTGGGCGGCGTTTGTGCAGGCATTGGGTTTTTTGCCCACTTCGCTTCCCGTAACCCGGGTAGCTCCGGTGCCTGGGCTGTGGCCGGAGGAGGGGGCGCGGCGGCGGGCTCGCTTCTTTTGTTGTTGTTTCCTCCGCCTGGGGAACTGAAGGGGGGACGCGCCTGGGCGGGGCGGCTCGGAGCCGGGGCCTGCTGGCCCCCGGGGCTCCCGGGCGGGCAGGGTTGGGCAGAGTAGGGCGGGCTTCAACATGATGGCGGCCGAGGCCGGCAGTGAGGAGGGCGGCCCGGTGACCGCCGGGGCTGCAGGAGGCGGCGCGGTCGCGGGCTCCAGTGGCTATCCGCCGGTGTGTCGGGTGAAGATACCCGCGGCCCTGCCCGTGGACGCTGCCCCCTATCCTGGGCTGGCGGAGTCCGGAGTGGCGGGGACTCTGGGTGGCGGAGCCGCTTTGGGGTCAGGATTCCTAGGAGCCGGGTCTGTGGCTGGGGTCCTGGGGGCAGCCGGACTGTCAGGGGGAGGTGCTGCTGCTGGCGTGGCTGGTGCTGCCCCCGCTGGACCTGGAGGGGAGATGGCTCTTACCAAGGGGACCACTTCGTTGCCTTCTGAGATCTTCGGGGCGGGCGGCGGATTCCCTCCTCTGCCGCCGCCGCCGCCTCAGTTACCCACTTTGGGCGCGGGCCTGGGAACAGTGGACGAAGGTGACTCTCTAGATGGACCAGAATACGAGGAGGAAGAGGTGGCCATCCCGCTGACCGCGCCTCCAACGAATCAGTAAGTAAAGATCGCTGTGCAGGGACCCGGGAACCTGATTCTTGGAAATAAGTGGGGGAAAGTATACACCCGGGTCTTACAGCTGTGACTCGTTCTTAAAAGTTTTGAAGCTTCAGGTTCCATGTGTAGGGATTTAATTTGATCACTCATCTTCCCTACGGGCATACTCCCTGGCGTCTTCGTGTGTTTATTGCTCCTCTGGGAAGATGTAAAGTTTTTAAGATGGGAAGCATGGGAAAATGTGTATCCAATGAGAACCGGATATGGTTCTGCCCCTTCCAAAGTGAGATGGTGCCCTAGGGTTCAGCTGAGCTTGCAGCTGCCGAGGCAGTATGTATGTTCTCTGTTGCATTTAGATGATTAGTGAGAAACTTTGAATACAAGTATTTGAATGAGTGTTGTACTAGTAGTTGATGCTTTGGTCAGAATCCTTTTTTTGTACTGTAGTTTTCAGCTTACGCTTGTTGAAAGCATACCAATGCAGAAAAGCCTTTGGATCAGGAAAAAAAAAAAGTTCGATGAATTAATAAGTGTGATTCAGGGCCCATACTCTAACAATGTTTGTAACTGTGCCATAGAATTCCCTTTCGTTAATAGTAATGTAATTCTTTAATAGTTGAGGCTTTGTAAGTACAATATGGAAATGAAACAATAGTGTGCTTCCCTTCAGCACTTTTTGTAGGTGGGCAGTACCGTATTCTATTTTAAAATAAATTTTGACAGTCTACTGCAGAATATATAAGAAAACTGCTTTCTCTCTGAAGTTAGTACTTTTCTTCCTCTTCTTTTAATAAGTGAACTTAGATACGTATTTTTAACGGTGAACTATGAGAGAATATGATGGGAAGTGGTAGTACGCAAACATGTTTTATAGATCCTCACTTATGTCTTAATTGACCTTTAGGATTTTGGCAGTCTTGGTGAGTATCAGAGCAAAAATGATTTGGTCCATATACCGATATCACGCCACAACGAAAGTCGCTTTTGGGGGGGTGGATAAGCTTGGAACATTTAGAAGGGACTTAAAAATGAATTAGGAAAAGATTCTGTAATTCTGGTAATGCCTTTTTGACTTAAGGCTATGTCTTTTGATACGTAGAGAAGTAGTTGGTCTTATGTTTGTCAGTCATGGTATAATGGTATTGTATTCTTATATTGTTCAATATGATTTCGATTCTTTGTCCAGTTTTTTCCCACTTTCTGTGTCATGTCTGTGTATTCCAGTGAAAGTGTTCTGGAAGTGTTTTTATACACCTTCAGGCCTTTTTTGGGGAAAAAAAAATCAGTCAAAAAATGTTAAATGCCCACTACATGTTCAGCTCTGCGGTTGTAATAAATGCAGCTTTTTATACCTACTGAAGTCTTAACACCATTTTGTAACTGAGTCAGGTATATTAGTATATTGTTATTCTAAGTGAAAAAACAAACAAACAAAAACCAAATATGTAGAGCAGCTAGAGTGGATCCACAGCAAAATTGAGCAGAAAATACAGAGCATCCCTACTAAGTTTTTGATTACAAATATGAATGAGTACTATGGGAAAATTCTGTTTGTGAGAAGTCCGTTGTGTGAGATTTTCGTCATTACTATATTTGAGAATAAAAATATTTGTCTGACTATGTATATAAAAATTGTTCATGTTTTAAAAAGTATCCTCCATTTCTAGTATGTTTTTTAAAATTTGCCACTGAGAAGTACAAATTTCCCTCTTTTCTTTATCTTAGATATCAACCCAGAGTCACTGGAGGCAATACAGTGTAGTGGTTAAGCGTGCAAATTCTGAAGTTAGACACGATTTGAGTTGGAATCCTGACTCTTCCACTTACTAGCTGTGTGATCTTGGAAAGGTCAGTTTCCCCAGCTGTAAAATGGGGATAATGATTGTACCTTCCTCACGGTCATTTTTAAGGTTTAATGACATTAGCATACTGCCTGGCACATAGTAAGTCTTTATAATAAGTAGCTTACCAAAATAATATAATTTTATTGTCATTAAATTGACTGCTAATTTTATTGATACAGGGACTCCCTTACTAATAACTATTTTGGCGAGTGTTTTGGGTTCCAAAAACCTTCCTGCCATGATTAATCATATTAAAATTTTAATTCTAACTTCATAAAGATTTCCAGCAGGTTTAGAGATGAAATTCAAATGTTTTTCTATAATTCTATTTTTAAATGAAATGAAAAAACCTTAACAACTTCATTAAATGTCAGCTCTTCCTTAAAAGTACTGAGGAAATGTTTTCGGTGAAATATTTGATCAGTAATGACTATTGAGAGCAAAGTATTAAGCTGCTTCAGGTCACCAGAGTGAGTCCACAGTGATTTCTTACTTAGTCTAGGATTGCCTGATCACAGAATTCAGTTTTGTATCCAGCTAGTTTTATGTGGATAGTCACAAAAGTGTCAAGTGATAATAGGTAGACAGACCAGTGCAGATATGTTAACATTAATATTTTCTACCTTGTTTTTCTGTGTGCATGACATATCACTAGTTTACTGTTTATTACTGAGAATTTTCATTAGTTTGCTTAAGGGCAGAAAATTTGTATAATTTTATTACATTTAAATATTTTCCTTTTTGCAAAGTTTGAGGAAAGTTTTAAAAAGAAACTCCCCATGTATTTTTATGTCTAAAAGCTTTTATATCTAAAATTGATCATAAATGTCTTTTTCAAGAGAGGATAAAAGTTAAAGGAGTTTGTCACTGGTATGCCCCGTAGTTTTATGGAGCTGCTTTTTGTGGTTCTAGTTATTTCTTTGTCTTTTCCCTAGAGGTGAGCATGTTAGTGAAAAGTTTTCTTCCCTTAGTCCAGTTTTAATTACATGTAGAGATTTATATATAGAGATTTTTAACTGTGAGCCTGCCTTAGCCACAGACCCTTGGGCTGAATCTAATCCACACACACCATTGCTTGTTTTAAGTGTATTTGGGATATTTAGAAATTAGTTGCCACCATTTAAAAAAAAATAGGAAGATTTTACGCTTAAGAAGTTCTTGATTTCTAGCATTGTTTGACAAAATCAGAGGACCTTGACTCTACCTGCTGATTTCTATTATGTAGATTGTTAGAGCTAAGTTGCCTCTTTTGGGTAAGTTCTGAATTCTTCTACTATGCCTGCTTTGCCATTGATATTATTTGCCTGGCATCTGGCCTAGATCTTAAATAGGACTTAATATGCAGACTCCTCAAGCTTGAAACTTTGGAGAAAAAAGAAATAGGGAATGTAAATAAAATGTTTTCTTTAAAAATTATTCTTACTGTCTATAAATAATAACATTTGTAACTAAATCAAATAACTACAAAAGGTGATGAGGGCTTATTAATAACATGAGTAAGAATCACAAAGATTACATAGCGATAGAATGATTATTCAACAGGACCCAGAAATTTTTATTGTATTTGTACTCATAATAGAGAAATGTATGTGCTTAATTTAAGGGCTTCCACATGTGTAAGATGCCTCTTTTCTCAATCACTCTTCTGCGGGAGTTTTAGATCTAATGAAAGTTAGAAAATCAGTTGTTATCGTTGAGGCCACAGGAAGATAAATACTGTGTGTGAAGTGTAAGAAAAGGATCATGCATGGAGTTAAAAGAATAAGGCTTTTATATAATTAGGATTATTTAAATTCTTTGAGGAGAACTAGTAGGTGTATTTTCCCTGCTGCTTAATTTATTTTCTCAACAGGAGGTTATTGGTTCTTATGTCCTTTGCCTAATGGCTGTCAGGTTAAATAGATTATTGGCTAAATAAGAAAAACTTTTGACTTTCAGTGAAGAGTGTGCCCTATTCAACTCCTAATTATTTACTTGTGGGCTGCGGGGGAGACAAAAGAGGGTGCTGGTAGTTACGAAGAATACATAGCACAGCTGAAGGCTAGAGTTGGTCTGGATCATGACTAGCACCCTGGGGAAACTGGCCAGATATTGACAGAGCAGAAAGAAAAAATACAATCACAAGTTAGGAAGAGGAAAGGAAAGCAAAGCGGAGGTTTTGCTGTCAGTTTTACTCCTCTTTACTGTCCTTTAAGGAAATTAGAAAATGCCTTTAAGAGCAGCTCAAATATCCAGAACAAGACCTGAGCTGTGTGTGTATGATTTATAGTGATTATTAACAGTTGAAATGATTACTGCTCACTTTAATTATTTACTACCTAACAAACTTCTCATTGGTTTACATGTCTTGTTTTAGCTATGCATTGCATTACTCCCTAACTTAATTGCTAATATAATATTTACTTGCTCTTGATTTTAAAGTTAAGATAGGACTTGATGGGAACTGCTCCATGTGTCATCAGTTGACAGTAGCATCCAAGGTGACACTGATCTGGAGTGTCTGGAACCAACTGGTAGATCATTGGGACTGACTTTCCTTGTCTCCCTTCTTCCCACCCTCTCTCCTTCCTGGCAAGTAACCCCTCTACTTTAATTTCTTCACAGCTGGGTTCCATGTAGGAGTGAGCTCCCTAAGAGGACAAGCCTCGCTGTGCCAGTGCTTATCAAGCTTCTGTGTTCTTCATGTTTGCTAATGTTACAGTGGCCAGTGCTAATCAAATGACCCAGCCCAGATTTAGTATGGGGAGGGGATTATACAAGAACATTAGTACTGGGAGGTGAGATTTCCTAGGGCACCCAATAGCAGTCTACTTCATCTATTGTTATTCATTTGTATGTATTACTAAATAATGTTAGAATACTTGTGAAGGAGGTGGGAGAAGGGGCAAGTACTTACAAGTTCTTACCCCAGCCGCAACTTATTAAATGATTCAAATTCTGTACAGTAGATTTTGTTTCTAACTGCCATTATCTTAATTTAAACTGAAAATATTGAGTGTGAATATTTGTTATGGTTCCATTGTTTGAATATACAAGTCTCTGCATAATAGGTGTGTTATCTGAAATCACCTGAGGTATATTTCAGTTGTGAGCTAAGTTAGAAATAGTTGATAGCAGATACAGTTTACTATTATCTTCTACATCTGGGTTTCTACAATAGGATTTGGAATATGATTTTAGGTGTTTGAGTGATTTTGTGATTAAAACTGAACATTGTGGAGGTCAAAAAGAAATATTAAAGAACATGTAATCTGGTTGAAAAATGAGGTATTAATGATAGGGAAATAAGATGATAAATTATAATATTGTAATCTCTTTTACTTGAGTTTTAGAGAAAGTTTGATTAGCTTCTCTAGCATTGCATTTGATATTATCAGAATTATATACATAGATACATGGGAGTTACATGGAAACTTCATTGCTCCGGTGCAGAAGCAGATTCAGAGAGAGTGACTGGCTTAATGTCGTATAGCTAGGCAATGGCAGAACTGGGAGAGAATCCAGTTACCATAATTTTTCAGGTATGTTTATACTTGAGTAATATTTATAATTTTTTTTGGCGGGGGGGAGGAGATAGAAAGGCAGATCTCCAGTATTGGCTAATCATTTACCATGTGCTAGGTTCTTAACATAGATTATCTCATTCAGTTCTCACAGTTGTACCATGAAAATATATGTTACCTCATTTTTAAAAAAAGATTTTTATTTGTTTATGCATGTAAGAACTGGGGCGTAGGCTAGAAGTACAGGGGGGAGGTGAGAGGATTCACCAGTGACAGTGTGAGGAGCAGTACAGGAGGATCTACTGAAATACACTGCTAAGGGGAGCAGCGGGCGAGACAGAGGTCTACTGTGTCATGTGGGTCAACTCCCTGGCTGGGTATTGAACTTGTGCTGCAGTGGCTGGCGACAGCTTGATAGCACTGAGACTTTAACCCCTACGCCACCAGGGGGTCCCTGTCTCCTCATTTTTATTGTTCAGATAATTGAGCTACAAAATTGGAATTATAATGCAGATACTATACTTTTTCTTTTGCCTTGATCCCTTTCAATACATGAAACATACATGTGTACACTTATGCAGAACTTCGTATACTTGAGGTGTAGCCAGTCACTAGGTTTTTGTTTTTTTTTAAAGATTTATTTATTTATGCATACAAGCTGGGGTACAGACCAGAGATGTGGGGTGGTGCGAGGGTTCAATAGAGACAGTGGGGAGCAGAACAGGCAGATTGTCGGAAACACACTGCTAAGGGGCACAAGGGGCGAGGCAGGAGAGGTCTGCCTTAACATGTGGGAATCTCCCAGGCTGGGCGTCAAACTTGAGTCGCTGCTGCTGACAGCTCCGCAGTGCTGCACTTAACCGCTGCACCACTAGGGAGGCCCCTTATACTCAGTCTTAAGAACTACAAGAAAATACATCTCTGTTGTTGTTTAAGTCATCCAGCCTGCTGTTTTGTTATGGTTGCCTGAGCTGAAAAATGGTTTTGGATGATTTTGGAGTAGATTGAACACATAGCTATTACTTGAGAAATGGGTCCTCTTTTATTTCCTATCTTTCACTATAGGAAAGAAATATTTTCCTTATATTTCTTTCGTTGATCTTCAATGATTTAATCTTTTTTGACTATACCTGTGTTGAAAGGTGGAAAACATAGTTGAATGCATGTGTGATATGAACATGTAAAAAGATTCTACACATGACCATGGTCGTCTTGAAAATCCTATAGGTGAAAATCCTATATTATTCCAACAAAATTTCTGTATTCACTCTTTGTTCATTACTGTTACTTTCTTAATTTCCTTTTTCTGCTGTATCTGTCTCAATCTAAGGGAAGAAATCCACCTTAACTCTTTGGTTTTATTGATCTAACTTACTGTATAGGATTTACAGTTAACATACTTCTGTACTGGTAGGGCAGTATAGCTCTTATTCATCCATGTTTACCTGTGTAAGTATTTGTGGGCTAGGCAGGAGAGCTCTCAGGCTTTTCCAGCCCCCCCCCCCCCCTTTGGGGATGGGCCTCTGCAGGCCTACTTGCTGCATGACTTAGAGTAGCAAAGCCTGTGGGGCGTGGCTTAGAGTAGCTGTTAGAGTGGCTACAGAGTAGCCGTTAGAGTGCGCATGTGTAGGAGGACAGAGCAGAGGAAAGAAGCAGCAGCACTGACCGCAGCAAGCAAGCAAGCAAGAGCATGCTGCAGGAAGGGCCCCAGAGAAGCTGAAGATTTGCTGCGGGCCAGGGGGTCCCCCTAGCCTCCTGGCCCCCTGGCCACAAGCAGATGGTACCAAGTGCCCGCCCTCCCCCCACTTTGTATATGGTTGCCAGAGTTTAAATTAAATAAAACGCCATAAAAAGCCACCGAGGTCTCCAGGACTTTTTTATACCCCTCTGCCCATCATCGGGAACCTGTCTAGTGCCTTTTCCTGCTGGCGTTACAGTATTGATTATCTGTTAATTTTTTAATTCACCTTTTAATTTGAGGTAATTGTAGACTTGCAGTTGGTTATAAGAAATATTAGAGATGTGTTCTTCACCCAGTCTTCATCAATGGTATATAACAGTCAGGAAATTGGCATTGATATAATTCCTTTATCTTGATCAGATTTTACCAGATCTCCATACAAGAAGTCTTTGACTAACCTTTCACTCATTATTGTTTCTTTATGATGTTGATTGAAAACAAATATATGTGCTTTCTGGGACCACTGTGTGGGGTTTGCATGTTCTTCCCATGTCTGTGTGGGTTTTATCCGGGTATTTCAGTGTCCTCCCACATCCGGAGATGTGCACATTAGGTTCATTTGCATATCCAGATTGTCCCAGTATAGGTGAGTCTGGATGTGTGTGTGTGTGCTCTGTGATGGAAGGGCAGTCTGTTCAGGGATGCCCTGCTGTGTCCTCTGAGCTGCAGGGGTGGTTTCTGAGCTCTGGAGTAAGTGGGTTGGAAGATGAATGAATATGAATGACTTTAAATTAGAAGTGTTTTGGGTCTTTATTTCAAAACTTGGTCTTTTTTTTTTTTTTTTTTTGTGACCAGAAGTATGGCATAGGAACTTTTAATTTATATCAATAAGTTTATGGTAAAATTGCTTTTGTTGTTTGGCTTAAAGTTGCAGTTTCTAGAACCTATCCATGATATTATTAAGTGTGGACTTACTGTATACTGGTGTGTGTGTGTATGTGTGCTTGCTGTGCACTTAGTGTTATGCAGTTTTATCATGTGTAGATTTGTGTAATCATTAGCCAGTCAAGATATAGACCAATTTCATCATCCCTCGGATCCCTTGTGCTGTCTTTTTATCACCAAACTCATCACCTACCATCTTTAATTCCTGGTAATCACTAATCTCTTCTTCATTTTGTCATCTCAGAAAGGTTATATAAATAGAATCATATAGTATATAACCTTTTTGGATTAGCATGTTGCATGCATAAATTCATTGTTTCCTTTCATCAGATGGAATGTACTGGAGTTTAACCATTTCACCTACTGGAGAACATTTGGGTTGTTTCCACTTTTAAATATTATGAAAAATAGCTGCTGTGAACATTTATGTTTTTGAGAACATAAATTTTCACACCTCTCAGATAAATGCCCCCAAAGTTTAATTGTTTGATAATTATTATTCAGTTTTATAAGATGCTGATCTGTTTTCTGGAGTGGCTGTATATTCCATTTTCACCAATACATAAATGATTCAGATTCTCTGTATCCTCACCCGTATTTGATATTGTCACCCTTTTTTATTGTAGTGGTTACATAAATGTCTAATGTTACCTCATTGTGGTTTTAATTTATATTTCCCAATGACTGATGATGTTGAAAATCTTTTCACATGCTCATTCTTTCTTTGTTACTTCTTGGTGAATGAAAAGTCTATTGATATCTTTTGCCCGTTTTCTAATAGGATTGTTTTTTCATTGTGGAGGTTTGAGAAAATCTTTAAATTTTTTTTATTAGTCCTTTGTTTACAAAGATTTTCTCCCATTTTGTAGCTTGAATTTTTCTCCTCTTAACAGTCTTGTAGAGCATATGTTTTTAATTTTGAGGAGGCTTATTAATTTATCAACATTTTTCTTTCTAGGTTATGCTTTTAGAGACAAGTCTGAAAATCCTTTGCTTAGCCCAGGTCTAAAAGATTTTCTCCTGTGATTACTTCTCAGTGTTTTTACAGCTTTTTTGTAATTAAGTCCATGATTTATTTTGATTTCATTTTTATCAAAGATAAGTTTAAATTGAGGTTAATGTATTTGGCTATGGATATCTGATTGCTTCAGCACTATTTATTGAAAAAACAAATATCCTTCCATTGAATTGCTTTTGCTCTTTTGTCAAAAATCCATTGGGAATATATATATATATGAATTCTTTATTGTGTTCCAGTGATTCATATGGCTCCACCTGCTAGTATTATACTCTAGCTTACTGTAACTTTGAAGTAAGCCTTAGTTATCAGGTGGTGTGATTCCTCTTGCTTTTCAATATGGGTTAAGCTAGTCTAAAGATACGTTTTAGAACTAGTTTTTCTATAAGTGGAAAAATTTTGTTGAGATTTTCTGAGAAATTCCTTTAAATGTGCAGATCAGTTTGGAGAGATTGGCTATTGTCTCCATTTATTTAGAGCTTTGATTTCTTTAATCAGCATTTTGTAATTTTTAGTATTTCATTGTGGTATTCCTTAATTCCCTCTCTCCCTCCTTTGGAATAATTTGGTAACTGTCTTGTTTTTAATTTCAGTTTTCATATGTTTATTGTCAGTATATAGAAATGCAGTTGATTGTTGTATGTTGGTCTTGTATCCTGAGACCAAAATTTTTTCGTTTTAAAGCTTTTTACAGATTCCTTGTGATTTTCTAAATAGATAATAAGCCTGTCAGCAAATAGGGATCATTTTCTTCTAAAAATGTAAAATTTCCTAAAAGCTTAAAACTATTTTTTTTTACATACAAGCTGGGGTACAGGCCAGAGGCATGGGGCGGCGAGAGGGTTCACCAGAGACAGAGTGGGGAGCAGAACAGGCAGATCAGAAGTACACTGCTGAGGGGAGCAGTGGGCAAGGCAGGAGAGGTCTGCCCCACCATGTGGGATTCTCCCTGGCTGAGCGTCGAACTCGCGTTGCCGCTGCCGACAGCTCCACAGCGCAGCGCTCAACCGCTGCGCCACCGGGGAGGCCCTAAAAGCTTAAAACTTTAAATGCTTAAAATTTCAAATAAAATGACCTGTCCAGTTGCTATAGCTTTAATTATTTTGGTAAAATTAGCCATTTAAATTATCTTTTTATATGTGTGTATGTATGTACACACACACACACACACACACACACAAACACACATGGCCAGACTTATTGTAAAAAGGGAGAGAAGAATAAAGGACACTTACACAGACACAAGTGTGCAGAAAGAGCTGTCCCGGAAAGGAACAGGTCTGTTAAAAGAGAGGCCTGCATGGTCACAGCGGGCAGCCTTGGGAGGAGAGCTGCCTCTGCTGCTTTGCAAAGGGAGATGGTTCACAGCCAGGAATACCTGCATAGTCACTGGTGGGCAGAAGGGCTGCACCATTTTAATCATCTTTAGGTTTACAGTTCAGTGGTATTAAATACATTTGCATTGTAATGCAGTGATCATTACTGCTGTAGTTTTAAAACGTAAATGATTTTAGGAAAAACTGCTGCATAAATTACTGTAGAATACTGAAAACAGAATTACATATAAAGCAATTTAGAGAACTATCTCTTAGATTTGTAAGTATAAAACAATTGTTGGAAGCAAAAATCTACAAGAATGAAATACATTTATAAATCTTAGTACAGACATTTATAAATCTTAGTATGTTCTCACATGTCACAAAGACAAAAAAGTTTTAAGCTTTAATAAATATAAATATAGAAATAGGAAATACCCTTTGTTTCTATACCCACATTTTCTTCTATAGTCAGTGAAACTGTTTTCACTTTCCAAAAGTGTATGATAACTATCAGTATCATTTTTTCACTTTAACATGCATTTTTCATTCTCTGATGCAGTTTAGGTATTAAGGTGCATTTTTAAATGGAACAGTGTAATGCCAAAGCCCTAGTAGCTTCATTGTAACTAGAGCAGCTTGCATGTTGTAATATTGCCCTGTCCTTGTCTAGTATTTGCTAGTTGGGATTGCCATGTGGGTAGTGTTAGGTGGCATTGCTTCTTCCTTTGATTTTTCTTCAATCTTGGAAACACCGGACACATCAGATGAAAGTTCACTCAGTCGTTTTCTTTAAGAGGGTCTTTGTGTAAGGATTTATGAGAATTCATTTATGAAATTTATGAGACTCAGTTACATCTTCTGATTGAAGGCTGGTCTGTCTCTGCAGTTGTTGCTACTTGAACAGTTTGTATTTATGTTGACTGAATAACAATGAATGTGGTGTCTGAATTACTCCTGCAGGACTTAAATAGTTTGACCTGAAGGTGATTGGAGTAGAGTTATATCTGAGGAGCCTCATACTTTGCCTGATCCAATACATAAATCTGAACTAAAGTAGGGATTGGCTTTTGACTAATCAGTGTCTGCATATGAGTGGATTGACTCTGCCACAGAATCTGTTACACTTCCATCCTGCTGAGATTTAAATGTTTCCATGGTGGTTTGTCTTACTATGTTTTTTCCCTGTCACATTTTGTTTATTATTAAAACATTTATAATCAGTACTTTGTTCTTTCCCCATTTTTTTCTTTACTTATCCTGCCACAGTGAAATTTACATAGTGGATTCTCCTCATTGATTACCAACAAGAGGAGGCTGTGAAGATGGTGAGCCTGATCACCACTCAGGAGTTGCAACTGCCCAGCAACTTGTAGGTCTTTTATTTCTTACCTTATTGCTGTGGCTAGAACTTCTAGTACTGTAGGCATACCTCAGAAATACTCGGGGTTTGGTACAGACCATGGCAATGAAGCAAATACCATAAAATGAGTCAAATGAAGTTAATTGTTTTCCATTGCTTGTAAAAGTTATGTTTATACTACACCAGAGTCTAATAGTTGTGCAATAGTGTTTTTAAAAATGTGCTTAATCAAAACTATATTGTTAAAATGTTAATTATTGAGTTGCCATCTTAGAAATATGGCCCTTACAGACTTGCTTGATATGGAGTTGCCAAAAGACCCTACATTGTAAAAAGCAAAATAATTCGCAGAGCTCAGTAAAATGAGATATGCATGTATATTCATGAGATTGATGAGATCAGATATTCTTGATTGCTTGTTTATTTATTTTAAATATCCAGAAGCATTTTTTTTTAAGATTTATTTATTTGTACATACAAGCTGGGGTACAGGCCAGGGGCATGAGGCGGCGAGAGGGTTCACCAGAGAAAGAGTGGGGAGCGGAACAGGCAGATCAGAAGTACACTGCTGAGGGGAGCAGCGGGCGAGGCAGGAGATCTCTGCTGCACCATGTGGGATTCTCCCTGGCTGGGTGTCGAACTGGCATCGCGGGCTGCCGACAGCTCCATAGCACAGCGCTCAATCGCTGCGCCACCAGGGAGGCACCGATTCCTTGTTTCAGATGAAAAGTATTTAACATTTCATCAAGTGTGATCTTAATTGAAGACTCTTGGGGGATGGGTAGGTACTCATGTCAAGCTGAGGTAGATCATCTCTGGTTTGCTGAGTTTTTGTCATGAAAGGATGCTGGATTTTGTCAAATGCTTTTTCTGAGTTAATTTATATGATCATGTGATTTCCCCCGCCCCTTAGCTCATTGTTGTGGAGATTACACTGTAATTTTTAATTGTTGAATTGCCTTGTATACATGGAATAAATCCCACTCAGTTATGATGTATGAAACATTGCTAAATTCAGGTTGTTGCTATATTTTGTGTCATGAGAGATAATGAATTGTTGCTTTCTTGTGATATCTTTGTCTCACTTATATGTTTGGCATATAGTATGTTCCCCCCTCTTTTATGTTTCCTCCTCTTCTATTTTTTTAGAAGAGTTTGTGAAATATTGGGATTAATTCTTTAAATATTTGATAGACTTCTTCAGTGAAAATATCAGTCTGGGATTTCTTGTTTTGGGAGATTTTAAGTAATGAATTAATGTTTTTAATGGTAATAGGATTATATGTACCATCTCATTTATTTTGCTTTAGTACCTAACTTTGGAGGAATTGATTCATTTCTTCTAATTTGTCCAACTTGAGCATGAACTTTGTCTTATTCTTTTCCCTGTTAATGACTATAGCATATTCACTGCTGCTCTCTTTTACTCCGGATATTGGTACTTTTTATCTTCTCTCCTTTTTGTTCTGTCAGTCATACTGAAGGTTTATCAGTTTTATTGACCTTATCAAAGAATCAGCTTTTTGTTTCAGTTTTTTATTTTCTCGTTTTCAATTTCACTGATTTTGTTCTTTTTATTATTTCTTTTCTGATTGCTTTGGGTTATTTTGTTCCCACTATATTTTTCTTGAAATAGAATTTTAAGAGCATTGATTTGAGAACTTGCGTGTTTTCAAATGTAACAGTTTAATTCTACATATTTGCTCTTAACACTGCTTAGGCAGCAATATATCGTCTTCATTTTCATTCAGTTCTGTTTCTTTGTTTTACTTCCACACTTAATCTTTGATTCACTGGTTATTTACAAATGTGTTGTTTAATTTCCAAGTGTTTTGAGATTTTTCCAGTTGTCTTTTTGTTACTTTGTTACTCTGATGATTTCAATACTTTTTTACATTTGTTGAAGTTTGTTTCATGGCCCAGGATATAGTTTTATCTTGATGAGTGTTCCAGAGAATCTTGGGGGGGGAAAAAATGTGTACTTGGCTGTTTTTGGTGAAGTGTTCTTTGCATGCCAATTAGATCCTGTTGATTGATGGTGTTATTTAGGACTTTTAGAATTTTGCATATTTTCTGTTCATTATTCTACAAGTTTCTGGAGGGGAACCAGTTACTGGTTCTTACGATAATTCTACTTAAATTTATAAGAAATTGCCATACTATTTTTGATAACTGCTATACCATTTTATAATCTCACCAGCAGACTCTAGGATTCCATATATTACACTTACTCAACATCACTTGTTCTTTTTTTTTTTTAATTTTGAAGGGGATTATAGCTCTCTCAATAATATCAATTTGACTTGTTCTTCCTTAATTGATAGTAATGCTGAGCTTCTTTACCTGTGCTTATTGGCCACTTGTATTCTTGTTTGGAGAAAATCTATTTGCTTTGTGAATCAAGTTACCTTTTGTTGAGTTGTAAGTAAGATACAGATCATACTGGATATCAAACATTTTTCAGATACACTGCTTGCAAATATTTTCTTATATTCTGTGAGTTGCCTTTTTACAGAGGTATTTCATTTTGATGAACTCCAACTTAATATTTTATCTGTACGATTTTTATTTCATCCACTGTGATTTTAAAAATTCATAGAAAGATCTGTTTGAGTCTACTGTTTTTATCCATGTTTTTGCTTTTCCCATTGTTCATTCTTAAGTGATGTTTCAATATGACTCTTTTATCATTTAAGGAATTTCCTTAGTTAGCTATGGCAGACTGCTAATAGCAAATTCTTTGCATTTTCCTTTTCTTGTCTTCATTTCCTCTTCATTCCAGAAAGATAATTTTGCTTTACATAAAGTTCACGGTTGACTATTCATTTAATTCAGCACTTGAAGTTTTTTTTTTTATTACTTCTGATCTTTGTGATTTCAGATGAGAAATCTGCCATTCGAATTGGTGTTCACCTGTAGGTAGGTAATAATTCATTTTTTTTGTGGTTGTTTTCAAGAGTTTTTCTTTTTCTTTGTTTGTCAAGGTGTAAATTTTGTTGCTATACCTGTTTGAAATTTGCTTCTTTGAGATTTTTAGTGGTTTTCCAAATTTGGAAGTATTTATCCTTTTTTAAGAATACACTTTTCAACTCCACCCTCCTTTTTATGGGACTCGTGAGAATTGATCTTACATTACTCTCTCACAGATCTTTGACACTTTCAATTCGGTGAGTATTCTCTCTTCAGAGTAGATAAATTCTGTTGATCTGTCCTCAAGTTTACCGATGCTGTCCTCCATAATCTCTCCCATTGAGCCCATTTTATGACTTTTTTTTCTTATTGTAGTTTGCAGTTTTATAATTTCCTTTTTTTTTTCCTGTATCTTCTGTTTCATGGCTTGGATTTTGTACTTTTTGGGTCTGTTTTGAGAGACTTTATAATTGATTTATACAGAGCTTTTATGATGACTACTTTAAAATCTTTTTTCAGTGAATTCAATATCTCTGTGTGGATTGGCATCAGTTGACAACTTTGTACTTTCCCAAATGGTGATTTTTCTTGTTTCTTGTTATGATGGGTGATGTTTGATTTAGGAATGTGTGACAGTCCTAAAATATAATTATTTAAAGTTATTTTACCTCTAAAGTATGATTAATGTTTATGGTGTAAAATATGGAGATTACTGGAAAATACAAATAAAAAACTCAGTTTTAGTTAAATTATGTCAGAATGGAATTATGTATACTCATACTATATACTCATACTATCAGTTATAATAGCTAACACTCCTACATATAAGGAAATTGAGGTGAGAGTTATAGGTAATTTTTCCAACTCACAAAACTATCAAATGATTCAAACCGAAGTCTATACTTTTAGCTACAATTGTACACAATCCCTATGTTCTGTTTTTCCCCCTCAACCACCAAAGCAAAAATTAATATCCTCTTCCAGCATTTTGCATTGTGTTTAATTAGTTCAATATGTGTGTTTATAGATATTTGGAAAACAAATACACATATATACATGCATTTTAGAAAATTACCGTAGAAGCAGAAAAGGAACTTTGATACCTCTATTTTTGTACCCACTTACAGATATTTAAATTAAAAACACCTACTTATATTTGAATGGGAAGATATAATAGACCCTTTATCCTTTTAGAGATTTTTATTGTTTGTCAAGACTGCTTTTTACATGAAATTATTATTAGTCTTTCACACATTATCACTTAAGTGCTTATATCTGTGTGTGTATGTATCTGTAGTGAACTTGATTGTTATCATTTGAGTTTTAGGGTGTCTTTGTAAACATGGATTTAGGGAAAATTCCAGATAACTGGGTTATAAATAGTCTCTATAATGAGGACTTAGGAATATTTTACTGTCTTTTAGTTCCAACCTGACTAAGAAAACTAATCCAAGTATCTAGTGTGGAGTTGTTTTTGTGCTTGCTTACTTCCTTATAGGATAAAATGCTTTGTATAGTTTTTTATAGCTGGTAGAAAGAAATTAAATTTCAGTTAGTTTTTAGTAGTTCTTTGGAATCCTGTAAGAATTCTCTACATTTGAATTCTCATAGCTGGCAACTAAAGACAAGTTAACTTTGTGGTTTGATACTTGCTTTTGGTTAGTATGTAAATTTAACTTCTCATAGAATTCAGAAGAAATGGACGAGAAACTGCATTCCTCTAGTTAACACTAGAATTCTTGATTATCATCCTCAGAATGTTTTCATCATGAAGTCATTTTTGAAATAATTATAGAAGTAAATAGAAAACCAGCTAATATTTTTATTTTGACAATTTTTTAAGGACCTAGTCTATGTAATGTGATAATATTAGATGTCATATGAAGACTTAATAGAGCTATGGAGAAATAGTGCCTTTCAATAGTATTTTCATGGAAATGTTTTTATTTGCCTAGTGCATAGGACCTGTGAATTTGTGTAGTAGAAAGCAGGTCACAGAAACCATAATATGCTTTAAATGCTGTGATGAGGTGTGCTCTTTGTTGTATTTTAGGTGTGCG
>PVIJ01002110.1:48767-171619 GCA_004024925.1 Scalopus aquaticus
TGTGTGTGTGTGTGTGTGTGTGTGTGTGTGTGTGTGTGTGTGTGTGTGTGTATTTTCTTTGACTCCAAACCCTCAACTCTCCCATCTCACATATTGTAGTGGTCTTTTCATTGTCTCCCTGTCCTTGATTTTTTTTTTTTTTTGCTAATTAATAATTCTTTATCAGAGACTTTCTAATTTTTTTTCTTCCAAGTAAAAATTAAATAATTTGTTTTGTGTTTTTAAGTATTTAAAATAAACCAAAATTTCATGAAAAGTAACTTTTTATTTACTACTTGTGTTGCATTCTGTATTTTTAATTGTTCTGTACTTAAAAACAACAACATACTCCCAGCAGTTTGAAACACTGCTTTATATTACTTTCATTGTGATTTTGTGAAGATAAGCTTTACTGTATTATTTCTTAAAACCTTTCCCATGAATCTGTTGTCTAGAAAGTAGTGACTTTCAAAGTAGATTTTGACTATGACTCATCTGTGTGCCATGGCACACATACAAATAGACATATAAATAGACATACATAACAGAAACAAAAGTTTAATGAAACAGTATTTATTCTTACTGTATTGCATACTGTACACTGTTTTGTTCTGTTCTCTCCTTTCTCACTTCATTACAAAAAATGCTGACCATGACCTACGAAATTGATTTCTTAACTTAAGGCTTGAGAGATCTGAGGTGAAATAAAAAAATGAAGGCTTATCTCATCCCATTTTTCAGTATTTTATAGTTCATCAAGACTATCAGTTTGTTCCTTAAACATGGCATGTTATTTTCTATTTGCTGTGTCTTCCGTGGGGAGCGCCTTTCTCCCTACCTTGATTCTGTGACAAACTCATTTATTTTAATACAGCTGAGATGTTACTGATAATGGTGTTTAATGACAAAATAAAGGCTTTTTCTCAAGAATTTCTCTAGTCCAATTCTATCCTTCACCATGCAGTTTACCCTTTTAGCTTCCCCTTCATCATCTTTTTAAGATCAAAGATGAAACCTGTTTGTTTCTGGTGCAGTTTTTAAAAAATTATGTAAATAATTTCTTCAGACATCTGAATAATCCTTATCCTTTTTGTCCATATCATGCTTAACTCCTCAACAGGGTTTTATGTTGAAAAACCTCATATCTGCAGAATTGTAAGAATATTGTACCAAGTAATGATATATTCTTTACCTTTACATTTTGCCACATTTCATTTGTCCATTTTCTTTATGTATGTATTATATATTGTTTTTATTGAACTGTTTGTGAGATAGATTCATGTCCTTTCCCTTTCATTTTAAATCCTTTATGTAATTCCTAAGAATAAGGACTATAGAGCCAAATATAAAGAATTTAACATTAATATAATATTTATATTCATGTATCCTTATTCTATAGTCATGTTTATTTTTTTATATATATATTTTTTTGTCATTTATATCTTTTACAGTTTGTATTTCCCTTGGGTAACCCACCACCAATTCACCCATGACCCATCTCTGTCATCCCTTTTGTGTCCTTTTCTACTTCATTTTGTGCCCTTATCTCCCCCCCCCCCCACGCCCGTGTCTCTCTATTTGTTTTCCTTATGGTCCTGTTATAAGTGAAACCATTCGATATTTTTCTCTTTCTTTCTGGCTTATTTCACTGAGTATGATCCCCGCTAGTTCCATCCATGTTACTGCAAATTGCATGTGTTTATCTTCTTTGACTGCTGAATAGTATTCCATTGGTATATGTACCACATCTTCTTGATCCAGTCGTCTATTTTTGGACATCTGGGTTGTTTTCATACCTTTGCTATTATAAACAGTGCCGCAATGAACATACAGGTGCATGTATCCTTTTGGATTAGTGTTTTTGTGTCCTTTGGGTAGAGTCCCAAAAGTGGTTTGCTGGGTGGTATGGAAGCTCCATTTTTAGTAGTTTGAGGAATCACCATACAGCTTTCCATAGTGGTTGGACCAGTTAGCATTACCACCAGCAGCTGGAAAGGATATGGAGAAAAATGTTTATTTTAATGAATTGCATTTCATTGTTAATGTCCTTTAGTCTTCTTTAATCTAGGAAACTTTTCCTACCTTTTTTCTTATATTCACTGATGATTTTTACCTGAATCCATTATTACTCTGTTATGGTATTATAGAGGTATGTTTTCCCTTTTATTTTGTTATTCCTTTGAGCCTTATTGTTGGCATTCTTGATAAAACTTTAGCTTACAGTTTGACTTCCCATTTAGCAGGCATGCAGGGGGAGAATAAGCTGGGAAGAAATAAACCACAACCAGTTGTTGTGATTTCTATTATAGGTTCAGTTCACTTATGAGCTTGTTAGAATGGATCAACAGCATTGAGTGTAGTCAACTGTTGAAATTTGACTAACTCAAATTTGAATTGCATACCTTGGTGAAGTCACCTTGTCTTTTGCTACCTTATGAAGAAGCCCCTTGGCAGCCAGCATATGTTAATTAACCTGTTCTAGAAGAAACCTTTTTTGCTGCTTACCCTTTTGTTTCATGAGTTTTTAACAGTGATTTTTTTCCCAAACTCTAAGAGCTAGGAGGATGTATATCATAAAAGCCTTTGGATTTAATGTTACAGGTAATGGATAATTAACAGGAATCCTGCTTGAGTAAAATGGGGGGGGGGGCTAAAAACTGAAACTCGTTAACAAAAAAATTTAAATGTAGTTGCTCCTCAATTCCTGGCAATCTTTTTACTACCTCCATAGATTTTGTCTTTTCTAGAATGTCACATAGGTGAAGTCATACAGTATGTAACCTTTTCAGATTGACTTCTTATACTTAGTAATGTGTATTTCCTTTTGTTTTTTTTTCATTGCTTGATAACTCATTTTTTAAAAAATGTTGACTATTATTTCATTGTCTGGATGTATCTCTTTTATCCATTCACTTACTGAAAGACGTCTTGGTTGCTTCCAAGTTTTGCCAGTCATGAATAAAACTGCTTTAAACATCTGTGTGCAGGTTTTATGTAGACTAAGTTTTCAATTTTTTTTAGAAAAAATACTAAGGAGTGTAGTTGCTGTATTATAAAACCAGAGTATGTTTACTTTTTAAGAAAACCCCAAATGGTCTTTCAAAGTGGGTGTAACCTTTTGCATTACTAATAGCAATAAATGAAAGTTCTTGTTGCTCCCTGTCCATGCTAGCGTTTGGTTTTACCGGTGTTTGGGTTTTTGCTGCTCTCATAGGTGTCACACTGTCCTTTGGTATATAGGTCTGTTGCAGATATTTTCTCCCAGTATATGGCTCTTTTCATTCTCTTTCACAGAAGTGTAGTTTATCTGTTAATTCTTTTATGAATCATGCTTTTGGTATTGTATATAAAAAATCATCATATTCAAGATCATTTAGATTTTCTTCTGTGTTGTCTTTTGGGAATTTTATAGTTTTGTGTTTTATATGTAGATCTGTGATACATTTTGAGTTAATTTTGTGAAGAATGTAAAGTCTGTCTAGGTTCAATTTTTTTGCTTTTGCATTTCTAGTTATTCTAGCATTTGTTGAAAAGACTATTTTTGCTCAGTTTGAACTGTATTTTACTGAACTCTGTGCTATGCCTTTGATCTGTTTGTCGATTCTTTTACCAGTTCCACATTATCTTTTTCTTTTTTGTGTAATTTTTTTTAATTCCACATTATCTTGATTGCTATGACTTTATAGTAAATCTTGAAGCAGGTAATGTCAGCCCTTTGATTTTGTTCTTCTTTAATACGGAGTTGGCTATCCTGTATCTTTTACTTTACCAGATAAACTTTAGAATTAGTTTTCAACATACACAAATAAAAGAATCTTAGAAAATAAATCTGTTCTTATAGGAACAAACCAATCTGAGGGGCAGTTGATCCCAGACTATCAGAGTTTGAGACACTCAATATTCTTTTTAAAGAAATCTATGAAAGTCTGTAATGTTGATTGGAATTGCCTGGAAGTATAGATCATGTTGGGAAGAAATTACATTGTGACAACATTGACCTTTCCTATCCATGGCTGAGAAAATCTCTTCATTTAGTTCTTTGGTTTTGTTCATCAAGTTTTGTAGTTTTCTTCCTATGCATTTTGTACATTTTTTTTAGGCTTACAGTTCAGTTATTTTTTTGTAGTGCTAATGTATTGATAAATGGTAATGTGTTATAAATTTAAAATTCCATTTGTTCATAGGGAACATATTAGAAAGCTATTGATTTTATGTATTAACCTGTATCTTACAACCTGTGTTTTACAACCTTTTTTTGTTCTAGTTTTTGTTGTTAATAATTTTTTTGGGTCTTTTACAGGCATTCATGACATAAGCAAACAATGACAGTTTAATTTCTTCCTTACCAAATGTGTACTTTTTATTTAGTTTTTCTTATCAATAATTCCACTAGTAAAAAGGTGTGGAAAAACAAGATATCCTTTCATGTTCCCATTTTTAGTGGGAAAATTTGAGTTTCACACAATTAAGTATGATAGTAATTATAGGTGGTAGGTAAATTTTTTTAGACTTAAGAGATCTTTATCAAATTAAGTTTTTAGAGGTTTTGTTATAATGATGGGTGTTGGATGTTGTCAAATGTTATTTTCTGCTTCTATTTGTTTAGGCATGTGATTCTTCTTTAACTTGTTAATGTCCCAGATTACATTGATTTTCAAATGTTCAACTAGACTTGAATGTCTGGGATAAATCTCACTTGGTTATGGTGCATGATTATTATTATTATTATTATTATTTTTAAGATTTATTTATTTATACATACAAGCTGGGATACAGACCAGAGGTGTGGGGTGGCGAGAGGCTTCACCAGAGACAGAGTGGGGAGCAGAACAGGCAGATCAGAAATACACTGCTGAGGGGAGCAGCGGGCAAGGCAGGAGAGGTTTGCCGCACCATGTGGGATTCTCCCGGGCTGGGCGTCGAACTCGCATCGCTGCTGCCAACAGCTCCACAGCTCAGCGCTTAACCGCTGCGCCACCAGGGAGGCCCCGCATGATTATTTTTTTACTGCTAGTCAGTGTTCCCAAGATTGAAGAAAAATCAAAGGGAGAAGCAATGCCATCTAACACTACCACCATGGCAGTACCAACTAGCAAATATTAGACAAGGACAGGGCAAATTGTGCTTCTTACCTTTTAGTATACCATGTAATTTTTTTTTGTTGAATGGTGCACATGATGTACTCAGTAAAAGTAACTGGTGTAGATAGTCCTTTAATAATGTTATGCTTAAGTGTGGAGGGGAAGACAGGTATTCTATATTTCTGTGATTAGCTAAGTCTTTTGTGGATCCCATGTTCCTAGACTGTGAACTTAAGTGCTTCTCAATTTTACCTAACACTCCTTCCTCCTCTCCCAGCCCCCAGCTCTCCTACTCATGAGGAGATGGCTTTAGAGGGCTAGAGTTGGTTAATTGCCCAGTGAAAAGCTAGAGCTATCTGGGATTGAGTGTTTCTCTTTCCTCACATGGTCTGGACTCTAGTTAGGCTCTGGTAAGTTAATTTCGTCTGAGGTTAGGCCTTGTTAACAATAGTGCTCTGGTGTATTTCAGAATGGGTTCTTTTTTCTCCCCCTGCTGGAAGCACAAGGTAGTTTTTCTTGCCTATTCATCAGAGCTCTTGAAAGTAAAGTTAGGAGGGCCTCCCTGGTGGTGCAGCGGTTGAGCGCTGCACTGTGGAGCTGTCGGCAGCGCGATGCGAATTCGAAGTACAGCTAGGGAGAATCCCACATGGTGTAGCAGACCTCTCCTGCCTCGCCCGCTGTTATCGTCAGCAGTGTATTTCTGATCTGCCTGTTCTGCTCCCCCACTCTTTCTCTGGTGAACCCTCTCTCTGCCCCACGCCTCTGGCCTGTACCCCAGCTTGTATGTGTAAATAAATAAATCTTAAAAAAAAAAGAATAAAGTTACGAAAGTGTTATGTTATGACCCACTGTCCCACCTCATTCCCACTCATCCTTTGATTGGGTCACCCAGCAGTTTTTAATTCTCTGTGTTGTCTACACTGATTTGTAGTAATTTATCGATACTGTTTAGGTTTCCTACTTGGACAGGAGGTTTCTGCTTGGATAAGTTGTAAGCCTCTTTATCTTCCTGTAGTCTCCTGTAGGAAGACTGTAGAGTTTTGCCCTGTTGACTCGCTTCTCTAATGGATCTAAGAAAAGTTGTGGATTTTTAAGTTTATTTAAAGTTTTCCTTCTTGTTAGGATAGGGGAGTGTTTTCTAATATACGCCTAATTGGAAAATGACAGTGTCTTAAGGTAATTATAAATTAAAAGTTTTAAAGAGGTTAAACAGCTTGGTTTATGGGAATCTGGAGGCTAAATCCTTTAAGAAAAATGGTAACTAGAGGGGATAGTAAAGTAAGTAGAGCAGATGTTTTAAATAGCAAAGAGAAGTAATTTGAACGATTTTATTTCCAGTAGTAAATATTTTTCTGTTTCTTTTCAACAGTCATTTAGCTTGGGTTTCTTGTTTTAACTTAAGTATATTGAAAAGTTAGTTATGTTTCATATTTCACTATATCTTAATATGTATAATTAAAAATTTAGAGAATTAAGAATTAAGATATGTTATCATTAGACAACAGTTTTGAACAAATAGAGAGAATTACTGGCTAGTCAATAAGTATCCGCTATTTAAATGTCTCATAACATTTCCTAAAATGTGTACTGCATTGTTCAGTTATAGGACTTGGTGTTCTATCACTTTTTTTGATAGTTTTGTAGATATTGTTAACTAGTTTTGCAAGGTGTCTGTATCAGTTTTCATTTTCAGCAGCAATGTCTGACAATCCCAGTTACTCCACATTTTTGCCAACATTTGTTATTGTTTATCCTTTTCATTGTGGCTGTTTTGGTGGTAAAATAGCCCTTGTGCCATTACTTTGTATTTTCCTCATGTTATGGTGTGTATCTTTTCATGTTTATTGGGTAATTTGGATAACCTCTTCCATAAATTGGGGGTTCAGATCTTTTGCCCATTTTTCTATAGATTTGTCTCTTTTTCGTACCGATTTCTAGTTGTTTTTTACCCTTGCTATGCATCTTTTTAGAGTGTCAGTAGATATCAGTTTTGTATATTGTCTTTTTATTCTTTTAATGAACAGAAATTATTAATTTTAATATAACTATTTCCCCCCTTATCATTTGTGCTTTCAGGTGATAGTTAAGAAATCTTTGATTACGTATTTGTCTATGTATTTTGTAGCAGCTTTGTTGTTTCATCTTTTACGTTTAGAGGTAACATACATGTGGGGTTGATTTTTGTATATGGAACAATGAATGGGTGAAGGTTATTTTTTTTTTTTTAATTGTAAATATGAGTGTCCAGTTGACCCAGGAACATTAACTTAAAAGACCATTTTTTTAGGTTTATCATCGTCATAATTTAATGGTAGTATACGTGTGAGGTGGTTACTTATATATCAGTTGTGTTCCTTTGGTTTACTTCTCTATCTTTGCAATAAATATTAATAAATGATAGTATGAGTATTCTTTAGTTGAATGTATAGGATGTCCCCCTTTTCATTACTGAAATTTACAAGTTGTGACTTTTTTCTACTTTTGATTGGTCTTTTTTTTTTTTTTTAAAGATTTATTTATCCATTTATGCACAGATGAACTAGGGTGTAGGCCAGAGGTGCGAGGGGTGAGAGGATTCACCAGAGACAGAGTGGGAGCAGAACAGGTTGGATATACTGAAATACACTATTAAGGGGAGCAGTGGACGAGATGGGAGAGGTCTGCTGTGCCATATGTGGGTTAGCTCCCTGGGGGGGTGGGGGTGGGATCAAACTCAGGCCATAGCAGTGAGAGCACCGAGACATAACCTCCATGCCACCAGGGAGGTCCTTCTTCTGACTAGTCATGATAGAATCATCAGTGTTATTACTCTTTCCCAAGCCAGTTTTTAATGAAGTTTTATGTTACATGTTGCTTTTGATTTCATTAATTCGTTTGTTCTTACTTTATTCCCTTTCCAGTTCTTTCACTAACTTCTTGAGGAAGATTAATAATTGTTGTCAGTCTTTTTTTTAAAGCTACAGATTTCATTCCAAGTGTATCTTCATCTACATGCCACTTTTATGTCCTACCTTAATTACCTTGAAAACACATGCAAAAATCTTAAGCAAAATCTTAGCAAACCAAATTGAGCAATGCATTGAAAGGCTCAAACATCACGACTAAGTGGGATTTATTCTTAGGATACAAGGGGGATGGTTCAGCATACACAGATTAATCTATGTAATTCACCATATCAGTAAAAGCAAAGGAAAAAATCATGTATCAGTAGATGCAGAGAAGGCATTTGACAAAACTCAGCATCCATTTATAAAAACTCTTAGTAAAATGGGGATAGAAGGAACTTAACCTTGACAAAATAAAGGCCTTATATGCCGTACCCACAACTGGCATCATACTAAATGAGAACTTTTCCTCTAAGATCAGGTATGTGATAGGATGCCCACTCTCACCACTACTATTCAACATAGTGTTGGAATTCCTAGCTAGAGCAATGAGACACAAAACAAACATAGGAAAGGAATCTGAATTGGAAGTCAGACAATCAGTATTTGCAGATGACCTGATAATACCCATAGAAAATCCTCAAGACTCCCCTAAAAAAAACTACTTAGAAACAAAAAATCAATATATTAAAGTAGCAGGTCACGAAAATCAGTACATAAAAGGTTTGATGCATTTCTATATGCAGGTCATGAACTAGAAGAAAAGAAGTCATGAGCTGGCAGAAAAGGAAATCAAGAGAACAGTTCTGTTTACAGTAGAATAAAAAAAGCATTAAATACTTACGAATAAAGCTAACAAAGGAGGTGAAAGACCAATTCAGTGAAAACAGTAAGATATTGTTAAAAGAAATAAAAGACAAAAGGAAATGGAAATACATTCCTGTGCCTTTGGATTGGAAAAATTAACGTCGTTAATTAAAATGTCCATCTTACCCAAAGTAATGTATAGATTCAGTGCAATCTCTATCAGTTTCAATGGCATTCGTCAAAGAAAAACAGAGCAAGCATTATTGAAATTTATATGGAATCACAAAAGGCCCTGAATACCCAAAAGCAGTTTTGACAAAAATAAGAGGAATGGACATACCATGCTTCCCAGACTTCAAGCTATACTACAGTGCTTATAGAATTAAAAACTGTATGGTATTGGAATAAAACTAGGTACTCAGACCAACGGAATAGAATTGAGAACTCGGGAATAAGTACACATTTATACAGACGGTTAATCTTGATAAAGGAGTGAAGAATATACTTTGGGGAAAGGAAATTCTCTTCAACAAATGATGCTGGGAAAATTGGACCACTCGCTCACACTAAAAAAGTAACTAAGGATGGATTAATTACTTGAATGTAAGACAAGAAACTAAAATACATAGAAGAAAACATAGGGGAAACACTCTGACATTGGCTTCAGAGGTGTCTTTGGGGACTCTACTTTTTAATAGCAAGGAAAACAAAAGCAATAATGAATGTAACTAAATCAAGCTTAAAAAGCTTCTGAACAATGAATAAAACCTATCATTAAAGCAAAAAAGATGGCTTACTAAATGTTTATCATTGTCATATATCTGACAAGGGGCTGATATGCAAGATCTGTGAAGAACTCATACAACCAACGAAAGAAAATAAACTGAATAAAAAGTGAACATAAAGCTAAATAGGCACTTCTCTAAAGAAGACATACAGATGGTCAATAGGTGTGTGATAAAATTTCACTTATTATGGAAATACAAATTGAAATCACATTGAGGTGCCACCTCATTTCGGTGACAATGGCCTGTATTAAAAAAAAAAAAATCAAGCAAAACCAGCCAAATGTTGGTGAGAATGTGGAGAAAAAAGCACCATATACATTGTTAGTGGAATGTAGACTGGACCAGCACCTATGTAAAATAGTACAGACATTCCTCAAAATGTTAAAAATAGACCTACTGTTATGATCCATTTCTAGGTACTGTCCAAAGAATACAAAAGCACTAATGTGAAAGGGATATATGCACTCCTCTTTTCTTTGTGCCTCCATTTGCAGTAGCCAAGTTATGGAAACAATCTAAATACCTGTCAACAGAGTACTGTATTAAGATGTGGTATACATACACTATGGAATAACTATAAAAAAAGAACTCTTGCCATTGGATGGAAATGGAGGGGGGGTTATACTAAGTGAAATAAGTCAGAAGGAGAAAGACATATAGATGACTTCATTTATATGTGGATTATAAAAGAATGAAAAAGGAACTGACAAAACCAAACCAAACCAAACCCTAGAAATAGGACTGCAGAATTGAGGCTACTAGAGGGGAAGGCGGAAAAAAGGGTGGGACAAAGGAAGGAGGGGGCCCACTGTCCTCCGGGCAAGGATTAGTGGGTGCTTTGGTGGTGGGAGTGGGGAGGTAACAACATATATTTGGGGATATTGACTCTATTCCCCTAAATCATGTACTAATTGTAAACCAATTTTCTCACAATAAAGAAGAAACAAATTATGTTGCTTAACTACTAAATAGTGGAAGGTTTTGTTTTTGGTTTAGCGATTTCTTCACTATTCCATTAAGGTCAGAAAATATGCTCTGACTGATTGCATTCCTTAGAAATGAGGTGACCTTTTATATTCAGCATATGGCAGTTTTGATAAATGTTTGTTATTGAGGTAGTTTTTTTTTTCTCTGCATGCCATTGCATTGTTTCTATCAATCATGGTTACATCTTTTTATGTTTCCTGATTTTTTAAATTTTGTTTGCTTCATTTATCAACTATTAAGAGATCTATGTTAAACATTTCAATCTACTGTGGTTTATGTTTTGATGTAACCGGGTATATGTCTTGTTAGTATAATATTAAATTCCTGGTAAATTGGTCCTTTTCTTATTATGAAGTGCCCCATATTATCTCTAGTGATAATTCTTAAAATCTAGTTTTTCTTATAATAGGAAAGCTGTTTGATTAGTGCTTACAGAGTGTTTTTCTATGCTTTTATTTTCAATCTTTATATGGTCTTTTAAAATATATATGTGTTTTATTTCTTACTCCTTCTGATGAGCTTGATCTTTAGTTGTTGCAATAGAGATTACAACATATACTGTCTTATTATAGTATACTGAAAATATTTACTTTTACCACTTCCCTAGCAATGGTAAGGACTTACAGCACTTAAGATTTACTTATATTTCTCTTTTTACATTATTTTCCTGAATTTTTCATAGTACATATGTTTTGATACTTATTAGATAATCTGTTGCCTTATACAGTAAATGTTTATCTAGATTTATTTATGTATTTACTCTCTTTATATTGCCTTTCTATGTGTAGGCCCCCCCCGCCCCCCCCCCCCCCCCGTAGAACTTCTTTTAGTATCTTTTTTTGGTAAGCATCTACTCTCAACAAATTTACTTTTTGTTTATCTGGAAACATGCTTGTTTTGTTTTTGAAGGATATTATTTCTGGGTGCGAAATTTTAGGTTCGTAGTATTTTTTTCTCAGAAATTTGGAGATAACTGCATTCTCCCAGGCTTCCAGTATTTCTGTTGCAAAGTTAACAAAGATTTTTATAGTTTGACAGTGATGATTTTTTGTTTGGATTGCTTTTAACATAGATTGCCCTATACCATTATATATATCATCTTAGTTTGTAATACTTTGATTTTTTAAAAAGTTAATCTATGCTATTTTGCTATTGTTTGGGTATTTAACTTGATTACAAATGCCTGTTGATTGTTTCAGGACTATTTATTGAATATTGATATGCCTCCTATTACATACCAAATTTGTATGTGTGACAGGGTCCTTCATGGAATTGATATTTACATGATGGCCGGAAGCTAGACTGTTGGTTAAATGATCTGGAGGGAAAGACCTAGGGTGGAAGAAGAGAAAGGAACTGTATGTAGTATTTTTATAGAGGAAAGACTTACTTAACCTTGCTGACTATGGCAAGAAATTCAAAGATCTTACTGATTTGTAAAGATCAATTAGATGATAATTGGCTGGCTTGAAGTTCTTATTTTTGTACATAAATTAACAGTGATTTTTAAGAAAGGTTACCAAGTAGTTGCTAAAGTTATGTAAAGATAAGGAACATAACAAACCATAGGTAGAGACTGAGGATTTTGAAAAGGCTTTTAAAGAATTCTATAAGCCCAGTGATATATCTAAAGATAAATCAGTTTTTTAAAAGAATGAGATACACTGTGAACATATTAATAAACCTAAGAAAGATACCAAAGCTTTGGAAGTTAATATCTGAAACATGTCAGTAAAATACAGTGTTGGAATTAAGTATTTGGAAATAATGTCCTTTGTAACAGTTACCATATTTTTAAACAGTGACAACCAGAATTTCATAGCTAATTTGTTAGAGACTATGGTTTTGATATAAATGAGAGGAAGAGATTAAAATTTGGGTACAATATTGGTTATGGTCTTCCATATAAAAGCTGATATATTGAACTGAGACTGTTTGAGAAATAGGTTGGAATAACTTCCCTAGGATTGATAGACATTTCTCATCTACTTAGACTTGGATATTGGTTCTGAAGTCTGGAGTTACATGAAACCCTTTCAGTAGGTCTGTAAAATCATTCTGGTTTCGTAATACTAACCAAAAATTATTTGCCGTTTTTACTTTGTTGACATTTGCACTGATGGTGCAAAGCAAAAGGAGGTAAAACTACTGGTACCTTAGTAGAAAATAATGCAGTGGTACCAAACTGTATCAGTGGTCATTCTGTTCAGCACTGCCATGTACTTGAAGAAAAAAGAAAACACCAGTTTCATAGGACTGTCTTTTGATGTAGCATCAAAGATTATTTTATTAGGGCCTCCCTGGTGGCGCAGCAGTTGAGCGCTGCGCTGTGGAGCTGTCCGCAGCACGTGATGAGAGTTCGATGCCCAGCTGGGGAGAATCCCACATGGCGGGCAGACCTCTCCTGCCTCGCCCGCTGCTCCCCTCAGCAGTGTATTTCTGATCTGCCTGTTCTGCTCCCCGCTCTGTCTCTGGTGAAGCCTCTCGCCGCCCCACACCTCTGGCCTGTACCCCAGCTGTATGTATAAATAAAAAAAATTTACCTTCTTAAAAAAAAAAGATTATTTTATTAAATAGCAACCCTTGAGTGTTTTCTGTGAGGCAAAATGAAAAATGTACCTAATGCTCTATCCCTAAGTACATTTTCTGGAGGAAATGTAGTTGTGTGGTTGAGTTGAGTGCTTAGCTTGCTTTTTTATGGCACACTCTATTTTTAATGTAAAGAGCTTCCAACAAATCAATAAAATTTGATTGGGAAAAAAAAGACCAGCAAACTAGTTATTCAGACAAATTTGAGAGTTTGACATTTTCTTGAAAAAGAATGAAGTGAACCTGTCACTTTAAGAAAAATAGCCGGCAATATTTGGTGCTTTCAAGCAAAATTTGAGCTTTTAAGTGAAAAATTAGAATTTTGGAAACCTTGTGTCTGCAACTCTGAGTTTGAGAGCTTCCCAAATACTAAGTGATTTTTTTTTTTTTTATGATATTGATAGTAATCATAGTTGCCTAAAACCACCCTCAGGTTTAGTGATTTTCTGAGACAACTAACAAATCTCAGCAAAGCTGTTACACCTTCCGTAGCAGTGCATTTCAGCTAAAGGAGACAGATTAAAATGGCAAAGCTAGGGCCTCCCTGGTGGCACAGCAGTTAAGCTCTGCGCTGTGGAGCTGTCAGCAGCGGCAACAGGATTTCGCCTGGCCTGGGAGATTCCCACGTTTCGGCAGACCTCTCCTGCCTCACCTGCTGCCCCCCTCAGCAGTGTGTTTCCGTCGATCTGCCTGTTCTGCTCCCCATTCTGTCTCTGGTGAACCCTCTCGCTTCCCCACGCCTCTGGCCTGTACCCCAGCTTGTATGCATAAATAAATAATCTTAAAAAAAAAAAGGCTAAGAGAGAAAGTGCCTATAATAGAGTGGAGGAGACTATATGCAATCTTCTTATCTTCTCCCAGTACTTAATTCTCCCAGCCAGGGTGTTTGATAACACCAATAAAGTGTTGATAATATGGAAAGCACAGCTGAGCCTTTGTGTCCAGAAATACTATTTGGGGTTTGACTCCTAAGAAGTTAGTCATAAATCACATTGTTAACAAACAACATGACATGACAGTGTTCTCAGTAAACAGTGACACTGTTATTGGGATGCACTTTTCAGAGGCTTAGAGGTTCTCTATCAGAAGCTGGACAAGGACCAAACACGCAGAATTTGGACAACCTAGACCTAATTTATTGCTTATCGGCAATATAAAGAATGTGATATTTGATATTACAAAATAAAACATGTTGACACTTGAAGATCTTTATAGTTCAGTGAGCCAGTATTGGTTTATGACTTTTGCATGATGCTACAAAATTATATGAGTAAATGATAGGCCAGTGGATTGTAACGTAGCTGAGGACTGAATGTTTACGATCAGATTCTCCATTTCATGTAACTTTTAACTAACTATATGAAACAACAGTATTTACATACTATGAACAAAACAACTTACAGCAGTTAATTGTAGAAATAGATTAAAGAATCTACTTATCTTCTATTAAGATAAACATTAAAGAATTGTATAAAAATGTGAAGTTGCTTCTCATTAAAAGTTGTTTTTGGAAAATATTTTCTTGCATTGAAAATATTTCCATATTAACAGTAACTCCACTATGTACTAATTAAAAATTAATAATAAACATACTTAAAAGGTATTACATAGTTAATATGGTTAGATAAAATCCAAATAAATACAATTTCTTACAGGCCCATGAAAAGGTTTATAGTTTAAAAAAAAACAAGCTAGTCTGGAGGTAATGAAAGGATGAGATGAGCAGCTAAACTAAGGGGAGGGTATACTTATAACTTAACTCTCAGACATAACTGGAACCAGGGATTTGAATGCTGTCATGAATCTCCATTTCCATCTCTTTATCAATTTAGTCTTGTCAGCTTCATTTTTTATTATCCATGGGCTCTTCTGAGTGATGGGAAACCTAGCAAAAAAGAAAAGAAAAACTTTCTTTGGTCTTGCATTCTATAGCTTCTGCCACCAGAGAAAGACTGACTCTCAGTTCTAATGTGAAAAAAAAAATTAAAAAGAAATTTCAACTCTGCTTAGTCCTCACTATGAAATGATCAGTTAGGACTAGGTCAAGTTCTTCAAAGAAAATGAAAGCTTCCTCAGAAGCCATGTTGTTGGAATTGGGAGAGTAAGTTCCCAGAAGAGGGTGGTGTGAGTGTGTTTCCTGAATAGGGTGG
Organism: Scalopus aquaticus; assembly: GCA_004024925.1. Taxonomy (NCBI): domain Eukaryota; kingdom Metazoa; phylum Chordata; class Mammalia; order Eulipotyphla; family Talpidae; genus Scalopus; species Scalopus aquaticus. Next base: position 64,034 of record PVIJ01002110.1, read on the forward strand.
TTGCTGAACAGGCAAATTCCAGATCAGCATGTGTGAGGGTCAACAAGTTCTACAGATTGCACATATTATGGGAGTTCAGATTAAGGGAGGTTGGGGTGTTCAAATGATAATATTTCTGCTTCAATATTTTGCTGAAAAAAATGATGTGATCACAAAACATTGATATGGTTGGTGGATTTTAAATTTAAAACATCACCTTGGGCATGAATGGTCTTTAGATAATTCTTAGAAGGAGATGAAATTTTGGCTCTGCCTGCAGACCTGGGCATTCCCTTGGAAGGAAGAATGATAAAAGATGACAAAATTGAGGGTGGGATGACAGTGCAGGTTGAGGACATAGCTTGAAGGATTTTAGCAAGCTATGTGGATTCCAATAATGGATTAAGACTTTAGAATTTCACTGTTGGCAGAGATTTTTGACAGGCTTGTTTTGCTAATCTTTCCACCTGTCATTGCTTACTGCATTTAAAGCATTGTAGCAGGTGCTAGAGTAGAAAAATGTGAAGATGACTTAAAAAGTCCCCAGTATCCTCAAGTACCTTTCAATTTAGTGGAGACAATAGATGTGGAAATAAAATGTCAAAAAAAATTATGAGAATTAAGTTGGGAGGATAGTAGGAGAGAATTAATTATGACAAAGGGTACCAAGGAGCTGGAATTTAAGCGAGGAAGTAAAGAATGCAATGGATTTTTGTAGGCAGAGGATTGGCAGTAAGTGTAAGAACTAGAATGATGAAAAAGTCTTTTGAAAATGCACGTTTGATACATTCAGGAAGTGGCAAGTAGTCCTTGAAGAATCATAAATTTGTCAATGTCATGCCAGTAATTTGGGTACTATTCTGAAAGCAGTGGGACCAGTTCATTTTGGAGTTGGAGTTCAGGTACAGCTATTTTTAGAGATATTACGGATGTATAGAGAATGGAAGAACAGTGAAGCTAAAAGACCTATTGCAGGAATTGCCACAGGACATGATGAGGAAGGATATTGACTGTGGGAAAGGAAAAGCATAGATAACAGAACATAGAGAATTTGGAGTTGTTAAGGCTTTTTAACTGACTGGATATGAGGGAAGCTGGGTAAAGGAGTAACTCATTGATACTGAGGAGAGGTTTCTACTAGGTGGAGTCATATATAACTGTCTTTTAAAACCTAATTTCTGAAGAAAAATGCCTTCATTTTAGGATGACCTTTGTCCTTATTTTAAAAAATCTTAAACAGGAAAAACGGCTTGGCAAAAAAGCAAAGAGGGGGAAACCGATGTTCAAAACTGCCTAAAATATGGAGGGTGCTTAAAATATTTGTTGTCTGAATAGCGTTTGGGTAGGACAAAAGAACATAGGGGATTTACAGGAGAATATTGATACTGAGAGCATCATCTGAGAATATTTTGAACTTTAAAAATATCCTTTACATATATTTCTGTTTGAGGGAGGTGAAGTTCAGCAAGTAATGTTATATAAGTGAAGTCTTAAATTTAAAGCCTGTACCTTTTCCGTTTCATCTGACGAGTTAGACTTATAAAGTACATTTTAAAGTGTAACGTTTTCTCTTGTTCCTATATCTGTATATAAACTTTTTTGGCCCATGTTTTTACCTTTACCTTTAACATGCTTTGCCTGAATCATCTGCTGCTTGTCTTTTAGATTTCAGTTTTAGCCATCACTTTTTCAGGAACTAGATACTAGCAGCTTGAGACTGATGTTTTTCTATCTGCACCTACATTCTGGTACTTACTACACCAGATTGCAATTGTGTGTTTTGTTTGTATTTTCTATTAGATCATAAACGTGTATGTCATGGTGTTCTGTAGTGTTAACTTGTATTTCTACCATGTAGTGTAATGCTTGACACATAGTTTGTTGGAAATGGGCTAAATAAAAGGCAGTGTTAAGGTTTGTTTTTAACCTCGAGATACAGTGTTTTTTAAAGAAATAAAAATACAAATTAAATGTTTTAACAATAGTATGTAGCCACTGAGTCACCATATTCTCCAGATTTTTAGATTGAACATTATAAAATTAAAAAATAGTGTTTCTTTTTAAGTAAAGGATTGCTTTTAGGTAGTTTACAATTATGTTGCATCAATGCATTGAACAAAATGACCACAAGGCATTTCCTTGCCCCGTTTTCCTGCACTTAGTGATATAATGCTGTAATTGTTGAAGTTCTAAGAAAAACTCAGCTTTAATTGGTACTTTTTGAGGAATGAAATTACACAGACACAAGGGATTAAAGATGAAAAGTAGGAATTGATGGTAGCCTGCTCTTAAGTATTGTACTTTTGTAATTTTTGTTTATTGCATAACATTTTTGGAGAGGGTATAGTTTTTTCAAACTTCATTATCTGTTTGCTAGGGTAGTGAGAAAGGAGACTATCTTGGTTGAGTGCATTGTGTTCATCCCTACTTTTTGTATGTTAGTCTTTCCGTGGATTGAATATTGAGGTGGATAGACCCTGTGGTAGTGCCTTTTTTTTTTTTTTTTAATACTCCCACAGAACTAAAACGTCTTTTGGATTCTGCAGACATGTTACTTGTGGTAAAAGGAAAGAGAACCTGTGCCTTTTGGTTTTGAGCTAATTTTATCTGAGAGATAGAGCTACATGAATATGCAGATATACACATAATTGATATTTGCTGAACAAACTCAAGATATACAACATGTACATATAAGTATAGTTATCTATATTTTACATATGAGTTTCTTCTCAAGTTTAATTGATTTAATTAGTCAAGGAGCGCTACTCCTATTAAATTTAGCTTAGTAGTTCTCAGATAAATTCACTAATGACTTAATTTCAGTTTCTCTGCAGAGAGAGATGAAAAAAAGACCCAATAGGTCACTTAGTATAAAGCATATTTACTTTTCCCTTCATTTTACAAACTCAATTTTTCCCCCCCCAAACATCAACTCAGATTGTATGACTGACTGTAGGAACTATGTTATTTAAAGGCAATATGGGCCCTTTAGGGAATTTATAGTAGTTTTAGCAAGTTTATTTGTATATGTCTTACTAACTTGAAATACGCAATTTCATATCATAAAGGGCAGACATGTACGAAAATCTGATTAGCATCTTTCAGAATGACAGAAAAACTTTAGAAGATTGCAATTTTATCAGGCACACAGTGTCCTAAGTAATTCAGATGACAAAAGAGATTTCTTGATAGTTGGATTTCTTCATGTTTCTCTCTAAATCTTTGGAGCCTGTGAGTGGCATAACTAAGAGGAAGACCATAAAGAAAAGCAAAAGTAGTTGATGTGCTCAGAACTTCAATTTAGTTTCCTTTTTAGAAGAAAAATGTCTTTTGGTGGTAGCACTATTTTAGTTGTTTTCTACTGTTTCCCAGTTAGGATTGTCAAGTTTTAAATAATTTTGTAGTTTGAATGTAGTTTACATATACTTATACCAGGTTGTTTCCTCATGGATTTTTATATTATTTTTCTGATCAGGAGAGACATACTAAAAAGCCCAAAGGCCCTTTCTGTGGCCCCTCAGATGTGCTCTATCAATGTTGAACATGTTTGTAGAAAAATAGCATGTGATTCCAGATTTAAAAGTAAAATGATTATTGCAACTTGGTTTTTTGATTGTTGACTTATTTAATATATACTTTTATCTTGGATGTTGTGATAGCTTAAATTGTTGCTTTGAAGAAAAAAAGGGATGGTTTTGATAATTTGCATGTAGGATTTCTCAACAGAATCACAAAGCCAGCTGAGAAAACTGTATATACTTCTTAAATTTCTTGCTGTTTCTTTTCCGAGAGAAAGAGAGGTAATGTTAACTCTTAAATAGGAGAACATTAAATATTTCATTATTTTAAAGTGTTTCCTTGGCGAATTTAGGTCACAGTATCTCAAATGCAAACTCGCTTTGTTGTCACTCCAAAGAATATATCCTTGTTGATAAAAAGAGGAGAGCTATTTGAGGGATTCTTTCTTAAGTTGCTAGGAGAAATGGAAGAATTTCGAGTTTATGAATAATGCGGTGCCTCCTGCCTCAGTAAGTATGATCTTTAATGTTAAAAAAAGAATTATGGGATAGAAAGTTTCCTCTTAAAGTCAAAGCTTTAGCAGAAACAAAGATTGGTTTCTTCTGTTTTAAAAAATTAGATGGAGGATAATCAAGACAGGTAAATGGGAGGACAGTTGGGGCTCAAGTGAGTAATAGATTGTTCATTATGTCACAGTCATAAAATTTGAGATTTTCTTTGGGACTGTAGTCTTCGCATATCTCACTCCCTTTGGTAATGGTTTAATAATAAGTCTATTTTTGCTGAGCACTTGCTATCTGTTAGATATTCTCTATGCAGTTATATGTATTATTTAATAATAATATCAAGCCAACTTTCTTTGGGGTAGGTAACTGTAACTGTATACCTTTATACACATGAGAAAACTGAGGCTTAACAATTAAAGTCATTTGCCTTTATTTGTACAGCAAGTTGGCAGAGCTGGGATTCATGCACAAACCTTGCTTTCAGTTTTTATTCTTAAACATTATACTATGTAGACTTTGTAGTCCTTTTTCATTTTTATATTTTTCTTGGAAGGAATTTAGGACAAATATTTCGAGGTTGATATGGAGATTACTTTGCCTATTTTACAAGTAGTGGTAATGAGTTACAAAATGTTGAGACTTACAGTAATGGAGAAGGTTCTGGTAAGTCTTAATATCTTAAGTATAGAAAGTGTCAGTGTAGCCATCTTTCTATCAGCCTAAAGTTCAGTCAGCCTAAAATGTTTTCATAGTTCTTTCCAACAGAAATGGCAGTCCTTAAAGCTCAGAACTTGGTTACTAACATTGAATAATGTGGGCATTGAAGAAGAATGGTTTGTTTTGCATTGGCAGGGCAGTCAATCTAGACTTCACAAGTCTATTCCAACATTATGTTTTATGATTGGACACTTCTCCCTCTGTTCAACAAATACTTTAAAAATTAATATTACTATGTGCCAGGTACAGTCTATAAATTATAATTGTAATGAATATAAGCATAGTAAAAAATTTATGTAGGTGATTGAGTTCACAGGTAATTGGTAGTCTCATGCTCCACTCAGAATATCCTCATAGCCCTAATGTGATACTTCATTTAGTCTGTATTCCTTTAATCTAGATTCCAGTCGCATTTTATATATTTTTATTTATTTGAGAATAGTCACCATCAAAGCTACTCTTAGCAAGATATAATATGGTTTTACTGTAAAAACTTAGAAATCCTGACTTTTTTCCCCCCGTTTCCTTGTAATGGTGCTGCTGTAACTATCTGTACAGTTAGAAACCAAAGCATTTTTGTTAAATCTTTTAGATTTACCCAGTAGGGAAGTTTCTCCGGGGGGGGGGGAGGGGAAAGGATGTTGTATCTTTAGAATGTAGACATTTTGAGAAACCATAATCCACATTATCTTTTATGTAAAATAAAAAATTAAGATAGATAATATCTTCTTGGTTGATGGAATTAAGTAGACTATATAATGGTTCTCTTAGAAATTGCAACCTTAGGGACTCTCAGTCTCTTGATAGGTAAAACATTTATGTTTACCAAAAAGATCATAGATTAAAAAGTGGTTGACATTGTATTAAAGTAGATCAAAGGGCTAGTACTTAATGAATATATTGATAGAAATTACTTGGCTTATATAAATTTGTGGAAGATTTCAGCCAAATCATATCACATTAGATTTATGATTTCTTTATACAGCATTTGTTTTAAATGCGTATCATGATGGTGTATACAATTTAAATGCAAGATTATTTTTACCTGGTGATTTTTTTTTTGAATGTTTGGGTTTTTAAATGATACAAAGATTGCATATTGTAATAATTGTTGAATGGAAGTGCTTTTTATGCTTCAGTAATAGCTTTAAAATATCTGTGCCTATTCATTTAAAATATTTTTGTTGCTGTGTTTTATCTTAATAACTTGAAGTCAGCAGTGAAAATAATTGAAGTAATTAAGTTTTGATGGAAGACCATTCCTTTTATTTTTTTTTTTCCCTGTGACAGCTAAAGACTTGTAGCTCTGGTTATGTTTTGACACTTGTTGAGGATCAGACTCATGTACATAAGTGTTTGTGAGCCTCTTGTTGAATAACTTAATTTTAGTTTATAATTATAACCAAGAATTGATATATTTCACTTTATGTATTCAAAATTTAAGAGCTTTTGGTATGAAGGGAATTACTAAAATTTAGGGAAACAAAGATGTTTATTCAATTTAAGGTCTTTGTCTTAAACTGAATACCTATTTTTTAATACCAAAGTCTTACAGAAATTACACAGATAAAAAAACTAAATAATAAATATATTTTTCATATATCAATAAAGGTCTAATTGGTGTAATTTTGGTGTAATTTTTTGGTGTAATTTTAAAAAATTATATAATGTATATAATGTAATTGTTACACAATGTCATTGTGTAATATGTATCTCAAACTGAGTGTTCAAGATGGAGATTAAATAAAATCTTAAATCATGAAATTTCACATAAAACTCAATAGAAATTTAATAATATCAAGTACATAAAAATAAGCTTCACTTAAAATTGTCCTTAATCTTTGCTAGATGTGTAAATCTGCTATGTGTATTAGCTATGCTCTATTAGATAATAAAGATTATGCCAGTTTCTTATATTAAGTATATCCCATTTATTTTCACAAATAAACTTCTAGCCTGGAACTTCAAAATTTTGTCTTCCTCATACAGATTGTTAGATTTTGACTCTTCAAGGAACTTTAATTATCATTAGTCTAAAGTAGCTCTTTTAGATAAAAAATCAGCTCTTGGAAGTTAAATTTACTTAGCCTCAAAGATAATGGTTGAGGTGGAATTTTAGAGAAATGCAATTAATGTTGATTGTTTTCCATTATATCTCTGTTAAGTTTTTTCCTGTGATGTTATAATGAAGCTCCATGATTAAATTTTCTTGTTTCAGTCTTCTGCATAGACTCCCAATTAGATGTGTTTCCAGATAAAAAGGAAAATAATTATTTTGAGAAGTTTGTTTTTTTTTTTAAAGAATAAATCAATAGTAAGCTTCCATTACAGCAAACATACAGAAAGAATCATAGTATAATAGTTTTGTCTATTGATGACTAAGTTATTACACATCTATTGCATGTCTAGTATGGCTAGATATTACATTAGCAATATAATAAGAATGTTTATTTTCCTCTGAATGTTTCAACTTTGTTTTTACCATGACCATATGAAAATAGAAGTCCATTTTAAGTATGCTTCTGTTTTGATCAATTCATGAGCCTTTTATAGGCTTAAATTAAGAGCAGGAAAGTTTAAAGGAACAAAGGACAAGTTGCCTTTAAATTTGTGGTTAGAGAGATAATTTTAAGACCCAAGGGAATTAATTTAGCTTCATGTTGAAAGGGAGATTAGAATGATATCCTTTAGATAGGGTCATTCTAAGGGTAAAATGCATTTTCAGGGTAAAATGCAAAACTGTACTAAACTTTTATTTTCTTCTAGGTGCTATGTGCTTTATTCTATCTAGTCTGGGTTTCTTAGTGTATTGAGAGATAGCAAATTGATTGTTTATATTTGCCCACCCTACCTTTTTGTCAGTAAGGATTTGATTGTAGTGTTTGTGTCTTGAACAGGTAAATAGTCCTGGAGCTCATGAGATGGACAGAAATGAAAGAGGTTCTTATGTGAGGTGGTTAGGCCTGAGATTATAGAACAAATTAATATCTAATTTTGGGGGAAGATTGAGAAGTTAAAAACAGTTAAGTAAAAATCGGAATAACTGCTTCAGAGTAAAATGTAAAAGAGTAAGTTTTATGTAGATATTTAAAACTTCTAGTAGTACCTTTTCAAGTACCAACAATAAATTTGATTGCTATTTTTATTCTAATCTCTCAACTTTTTCCTCATAGGTGGTATCATGGAAAACTTGATAGAACTATAGCAGAAGAACGCCTCAGGCAGGCAGGGAAGTCCGGCAGTTACCTTATAAGAGAGAGTGATCGGAGGCCAGGGTCCTTTGTACTTTCATTTCTTAGCCAGACAAATGTTGTCAACCATTTTAGGTAAGTCATTATTTCTATTATGAGGCTACATAACTATCTTGCTGTAGTATTCACAAATATACTTCTTTTAATAGTTGTGAATGAAATTTAAATAATGGAGAAAGATTTTTTTGCATTAAATGATTTAAACCAGTGACTTCGGGGTAGATACTGAATGTTGCAGTTTTTTTAAAAAACACTTTTATTATTGGGATTACTGCGCTAATTCCAAATATGATCATTGCTTTTATTTAAAGTTATGAAGAATTACAAAGAAACTGGTAAGATAGAGGATATATCATGTAATTAAGTCAAGAGTGTTTGCCTTTTATTTTAGCTTTACTCTTCTGAAACTTTGCAAACAGCTGCTATTTCAATTAAAAAAGCACGTTGGTTTCAAAGTGTAGATTTCAAAATCTGTTTGTAAAGTATATAAGTATTCTATTTCAGTTTTACATAAGAGATTGTAAAATAATATAGTGTCTGTAAAGTAAATGTTTGTTATTCTTTGATTTTTAGATTTTAATATAAACTGTGAGGGTACTAATATTCCACATTTAGAATGCAAAATTAATATTATTATAGTCTGTAAATTTTTAAGAGTTTGAAAACTACTTTTAGTCAGAGAAAAATTATTAAAATTGGTATTCAATCCTGAGTACAGAAAGAGAAGTATCTTAGAGTTGATTTATAAATATTTTAATCGACTATGATACTGAGGTTTGTAAATCTGATATTTATTTTAACCGTTCACATTTGGTATGAAATACATAATTTTGAGTGATTTGCATGGGGTGATATTACCAAGTGTTATTTTAATACAGATCAAGGGAAAAAGTATAGTAACAATTACACTGATCAACAAATTATTACAAAAAGTCATGTTACTGAAATAAAATTAGACATTTCCTATCAATTTGTGTGTGCTCAACACGAATATGACAGTCAAATTCTAATTTTGGCTCTAGTGTTTTTTTGTAATGTGCAATAAATTGATGTTTCCATCACGAAATGCATGCCAGTAGTTGTAGGCCTACGGTTAATACCTGTAAAAAATCAAGTCATAGACTGCTTCTTAGATTTCTTTGCTTGTCTCTTGGACAGCTGTTCAGGAATAGAATAGATGGAAAATGGTTTCCATTGTGCAAAAGCACAGCCTTCAGACTCAGTTTCGAAGAGTCTAGAAATAGTCTCCATTCTTGTGGGTCATGAGTGATTTTTAAGGCATTCATGAGGCCCTCACTATCGGAACAGAATACCAGAGTACTTTCCTTTCTGAAGAAAGGCTCCAACTGCTGGTGGTGCTTTCGATAGAAAGTAATTGTGACATCTTCTTCTAGAAGGTTCCATTGTTGGAGTCTTGATCCTAGCAATTCTGCCTTGTTCTTGGATAAGTCCAAATCACGAACCAGGTCACTGAGTTCTTCCTGTGTTAGTCTGTGTTGGGTTGATGATGCACCCCAGTGAAAATCTGGATCACTGCATGCTGATGGAACAGGAGAAGAAGAAGGTCGGCTCACCTGTGTCCTCATCAGATGAATCAAGAGAATATTCTGCTGGAGGTTCTGGAATAGGAAGCCCCTCACCATGTGGAATTGGTCTCAGTGCAGACGGAATGCTTGGGTAGACTATTCTCGACTTCTTTTGCTTCATTATTCCGCTGGAAAGAGGAGGAACCAAGCAGTAATAACAATCTTTTATGTGGTTGCTTGGCTCTCGCCACACCATGGAGACTGGAAATGGCATTGATGGTCTTTTTCCATTTAACCACTGTGAAAGCTGTGTTGTCCATGTAGCACAGCATAGATGCGGGGTCCAAGGCTTTTCTTGGTCACCAACCTTGCATCTGAAGTAAAGATGATAAGCCTTCTTCACTTGAGAAGTGATACTTTTCTTTTGGTTGGCAAATGTCACTTCCCCACAAACAGAGCAGAAATTGTCCACACTCTTAACACACTTTCGAGGCATTACTGTTCTGTATTATGCCTAAATGGATAAAATAATAACAATTCTATGGAACAGTGGCTTAAACTTTCTTTCACACAAAGTCTGAAGTATTTTCAATGCTCAACCTTTCCAACAGGGCTTTCTATAGTGCACTGCTGACGTCAGCTTATTTCAGCAGCCGCCTGGCAGTAGTATTGCATTCCATCAGAAAATGATGCAATCAACTCTAGATGATGTGTGCATGATGGCATTATGCAATGCAATGCAATATTACATCATTCTAGGCTGATTTAGGATGTTGTTGCAGTCTCACTGGATAAATTTACACGGTGAAACATAGAAAATGAATTATAGGAAATATCTTCAAAACGAGAGCTATTAAAAAATTTTCAGGGTTATATTCATGTTCAGCACACCAAGATACTACAGATTAGGGCCTTTTTAAGTCAGTCACTCTTGTTGACCAGTGTTATGGAACTTGGTCTTCAAATTTGACTCTAAAGTTTGTTTTTGTTACATATATGTTTTCTTCCTGAACAAATAGGATTATTGCTATGTGTGGAGATTACTACATTGGTGGGAGACGTTTCTCTTCACTGTCAGACCTAATAGGTTATTACAGTCATGTTTCCTGTTTGCTTAAAGGAGAAAAATTGCTTTATCCAGTTGCACCACCAGAGGTAGGTTAAACTTAAAATGTTTCAAGTCTTTTATTATTTTATTTTATTAATAGGATTAGCTCTTGTTTAGTTTCTTGTGATAAAACTCAACAGTATATTTTAAAAAAAGAAAAGGTAATTTTTTTTTTGTAACTTTGTAATATTAGATTTCTTTTATAATACTGTATGGTGATAGCTTAACACATATTTTTGAATGCATGAGTAGTAATTACTGATGCAGTGTTAAGCACCAAAATTGCTTCAAGATTTTGAATTGTGTTTTATATTATCAGAAAAGTCAATTTAATATGTTCTGTGTCATTTATTAAAAATTATTTGGTCACACTTATTACTTTATAAAAACATTTAGTCATATTTTTAAAAGAATTTTCGTAAAAATAAAAATAAGAAAAACATTTCTGAGTTTTGCATAGATTTGAGCCTCAGTGAAAAAATAGTTTAAATGATACTGTGGAATTTTATAGAGTGGATTCTCATTAGTTTTTAACTTTGTGTGGACATACTTGATTTGATTTTGATGTAAAAAGGGTATTTTATCTTTTGTAAATTTTTTTTATGGTTTCTAGCCAGTAGAAGATAGACGGCGTGTTCGAGCCATTCTACCTTATACAAAAGTTCCAGACACTGATGAAATAAGGTATGTAATAAAGTAGTTCTCTTTAGTAGGCATTTGAAATACTTTAAAACTTTATTGCTCTTGGAGTAGAAAGGTTTTGGAACTTGAGGAAACAGCATCGAAACATGGTAAAAGAGTCTTTTAATATTGATTTCATTGCTCTTATAGTGACATATCTATTCAGGTCTTGAATTTAGATCACAGTGGACCATGATGATGATACAAGTAACTTAGCTTTTATTAGACTGTCTCTCACAAGTTAAAGAAAATTCTATAGTCCATGTACTTTTGATTTTTATAATCAGATAACATTTATGTCTCAACAGTAAATGTCACTCAATGATAAATTTGTATTTTGTATGAGTGAACAGTGTGTTAATAGTATAGAATCATAGAACATAATTTTTTAGTTTTATTATGTTTACATAATTTGTTTTTATTCTATGTAATTTTAATTACTATGTAATTTGATAGTTACCAAATTATTATTGTCTCTCCATAAGTTGTTTAACTTTCCAATAGAACATTTATTTCTTAATGGTAGAATGTTCAGGTTACTTTCTGAACATTTTGGTGATTTTTAGTATACCATTTCTCATTGAAATTAGCACTATTTAAAATATAGCGATAATTTTTCATGGACAGTAAACATTTTTGAAATTGGTGTTTTTAAAAAGTTTCCTATTTCTGGGATCTCAAAATAGGCATTCCGTTTTTATATGATTGCCCTAAAAATAACTTATGTAGTTCTTATTGCTACACCTTTATTTGTAATCTAAGTAGAAAAACCAGTGAAAGAAGGACAAGGGAAGAAATGTACATAATGAACAGTGGGTCAGTTACAAATTCAGGAAGTTGGAATAGTCTGTAAATTCCCACTGGATTCATCTATGACAGCAATTCTCAAAGTGTTCTCATAATGTGAGGAATCTTCAGACACACTCAGCATCCATGAGATCAAAACTATTTTCATAATTCTAAGACATAGTTTTCCTTTCACTCAAAGCCTATAATACTTGTACAATTACTGTTACAAAATTTTGAATTTAACAGTAATCCAATGATGGGAGTAATACAGGTACCATTAGTAAACTCACTTTACAGATGAGGAAATTACGATTCAGAGTTTAAGTGTTGTGAGAGGTTTTCATGTGAATACCAGAAATGTGACAGAAATTTCAGGCATTGCACTTTAATCCCATTCATTCTCAACTGTATTTCATTCTGTGGTGTGGCAGATTTCCATGTTTACTTTTAATAACTTCACGATTGCTATTTTTAGTTTCTTAAAAGGAGATATGTTCATTGTTCATAACGAATTAGAAGATGGATGGATGTGGGTTACAAATCTAAGAACAGATGAACAGGGCCTTATTGTTGAAGACCTAGTGGAAGAAGTGGTAAGTTTTGTACTTCTCACTCTCAGAATTTTAAATATTTTGTAAAATTTTGAAACTTACCCAGAACCAGGGCAATTGTCAGTGAATTCATTTCTTTTACGAAAAATCTTAATTTATAAATACAAGGAATTTTTCATTATAATGTATTTACTAGTAGTAAAAGCTATTTTTTTTTGTATAGAACATAACTAAACTAGCATTTTTATAGCCACCAATTTTCAGAAAGTTTTCATGAGATTTTAAGAATTAAAATTGTATTAATTAGTATTAATTAGTAGTTATTTTTATCCTTTTCTGTCATCTTGGTCTTCCTCATAAATTATGTTATATCAAACTGATCATGGAATCGCAATGATTGCATATGTTTGCTTTCTAATTCTGTCTTCCAAGTACATGTATAATTTTCTAGTAACCTGGAAAAAATTGTATGACATATATGTTATAGGGTTTTACGTTTTGAGTATTGGGTTTCATTGTCATCACATAATGCATTATTAATAGTTAATCACACAGTATTAATACTATTTTTGTATTTTGAGATAGCAGGTTAGTATTCAAAGAACATGTGCATTTGGAACAATGCTCAGTATCACTGAAACATCAAGTGTTACATTTTTGAATTCACCCTTTCTTTTTAGATTTTCCCAGCAACTTGAGATGGTTTTCTCTTCTTTTACAACCCATAGAGCTACTGTTTTAAATTACACCAGGAACCTAGTAGTATACTGAACTCTGTCCAATGATAATTACTTCAGGAAGATGGCAAGTGGAGAATATTTTCTTTGCCAGTTTCTTGTCTGCCTTTTCTGGTTGCCAGACCTTGGTATTTAGAAGTAGAGCATGATGAAGAAAAATGGGAGGAGTTGAGGAAATGGTATGATATATTCCATACTCATAGTTGCATAGGAGAGTTGAACTCTCAATAGAACGCATAGCTCCTAGATAGTATTCTGCATTGTACAGAATGAGAGAGATTTATTCCATTTAGACAAAGTTGTTCAAGATGAAATATCTTACTTTGGTGGTTTTACTACAAAATTTCATAGTAAGAATTTTCATATTGAATTTCTCTCTGCTGTAATCCCATCCTCTGGTATTCTGATTATTGAAAAGAATTATAATATAGTTGAACTTTTAGAATCTGGGTCAAACTTAAGAAGATAAATTTTAGTAAAAATAAGTGAAAGTTAATGGATGACTTATTGGATGAGTACAGAAAACACTATTTACAGTAAGAGGACTTCCTAATCTCATTAAAAGGAAAGGAAACAAAATTGAGAATATATTAACAACATAGTATGAGTAAATAATATGATGTAGTCGCTAAGTATGAATATAGACATACTTTGAGTGGAGTCATTCTAAGTTAGAGGTACAGTTTTCCAATATTTAGAATAATTTTTCGTAACGACCTTCATTGGAACATAGTGATTTCCTGTAGATTGAAAGCCACTAGGCGATTGTTTGGATTTCAGCTAGTTAGGTGGTTGTTGGATTTAAGAAAATTTCCAATCTGAAATTCTAATTACTGTTCTTTGTAAGCTCAGAGGATTTTTGGTTTTGGTTTAGTGCTGTATCCTCATTCCCTAAAATAATGTTTGGCATTAGTAGGCATTCCGTAAATGTTTGTTGAATGATGACTGTCTCTGTGACAACACTTTTGCCTCTTTCTTGACACTTTGTGCCCTGCCAGACTGCCTTGTAAAATTTATTGATTTATTTTTATCAGTTCAGCTCATATCTTACTGTTTCTTTCTCAGGGGTGCCTCTGGATTTTCTTGGACTAAAATGTTTTCTCATGTTTCCATAGCATCTTGCTAATTCTACATTCCTTATATTGTATAAAATTATTCTGTAAATCTTTTCTATAGAGATAAACTCCTTCTAGGCAATTAATGCATTTTGTTTTCGTGTATTTTTTTTTTAGCGTACTGCTTTATAATGGAGTAGGCATTCATTGTTTAATTTTAGTTTTGTTAGTTATTTGATGAGTGAGGACTAAATTGACAAATAAAACCATGGATACTTAGACTATTTCTCTATACTCTTCTTCATTATTCAGTGAATACTTGGAACTTGGTATTGTCCTGGGTACTAGCATTATTTCACAGATATTCAGTAAAAATTATGCCCAACATTGTGCTAGTGCTTATAGTGGGGTGGGTGGTAACAAATAATGTCACTCATCTTAAGATGATTATATCTACTATTTAGGGACTCAGAATGTCTCACTAGGGAAGTAATATTTGAGATAGGTCCTACCTATATAATTTAGGTTTTAACTAACAGGTAAGAAGTTGTGAATGGAAAAGACATTCTCCATCAAAATGAACAAGCTACAGTGGTGGAAAAATAATAGGAATAGTTATGTGTGACCATGGTATACATATCTAAAGAGAATTAGTGATGAGACAGGAAATGTAGACCTAAGTGTATGCTACAAGATTTGGGTTAGATAGTAAAGGCATGGTTTTTAAAATGTTTGTTTTTGTTGTGGTTTGGTGTTTCTTAATGCAGGACAAAGTTGCAGTTGAAACTTTAATTCAGATTGTAGTGGTGGGGTTGAGTAGGGCATTAAAGTAACTACTAGCTTGTGTACTGTAATAGTTTAAGAAAACTGTTAGGTAAAGGCCCTAGATTAATTTGTAATTAGGGAGAAAAGAAAGGTAGAAGGATGAACAGAAACATTCATGTAATGCACAAGCAAATATGAAGGACAGTGTAAAGTTTGAAGATATGTTTTTTATTAAATTTAATAAAAATAGATTAATAGTTAATTATATAAAATACTGTCTTAATGTCTTCCCCTTTAGGGCCGGGAAGAAGATCCACATGAAGGCAAAATGTGAGTTTGTGTTAATTGTTAAAGAGAAAAAATACATGTTGTAGACCTGCTACTTGAAAAACTTGGCCATAAAATGTTTTTATTCGGCTTATGAACTGATGTGTAAATTTTTTCAGGATCTAGTGATAAGTCTTATTTTTAATTAGTTGCAAGTGATTTGTAACTGTGTACAACTATTATATCACGAAACTAAAAAATTTTTGATAAGCATTACATTAATAACATAAATGTCATAGCTCTTAACATTTTTCTCAATTTCTTGTTGATTTATTTCTTGTTTTTGTTGTCACACCTTTTTTGTATTTTACGTTTTTCCCCTTAATCAGGGGATTTCTCCCCAGGGTGATTATTCTATCATATTAATAAGATTCTGCAAGGACATTTCATAATATTTTTAGGCTGATTTTTAAGTGTAAGCACTGATTTAAAGGACAGGTATTATTATATCTGCTAGCCATTTTTATCTCTTATATTCCAGGAGTTATTAACTGTAGTCAGTTATCTCTTTTGGGAAATCATTTCATGTGGTGGTTCAACTTTGATCTAATTTTATTATTGCCCTTGAAGATCTTTTTTCATTCTTGCTCATCCTTCTTGACATTTGCTTGTATGCGTTTTCTTTTCAAGACCTTAGCTCTTAATCCCAATTCTGTTTTACTCATTTTCCATTTTCTGGTATCTTTTTAATGGAACATTTTATTCTCACCATCCTTTTACCATTTATAGGTAGAATTTGAAGTTTGTCTCTCAATTGTTTGCTTATTCTGTTTTTTCACTTTTAGACCATAAAAACATTAAATAATACTCCATTTGCTATCACCTTGTTTAGGTCCTCACCTTTCTACTACTGAATTATGAGAGATTTTCTGATTTCATTTTCCTTATTATTCTGTGTAGCCAGAATAGTCTCCATCAAAGAAACCATACCTTGTTAATGATATTAGCTCCTAGTTTCACCACTACCAATATCAGGAGTTACACATTCGAATTAATGATTGGAAGAGACATAGAGATATGTGTGCTGGGTATATATACTCCCATTTTTTCCTTAAAATATTCTTGGTCTTTCTTATTTTATTTCTTTGATAGAGTTCAAGATACATGAAACTATTACCCTACTGTAAGAAAACGATTACAAGCATGTGATAAATGACAAGTGACATTTTGTATTAGGGAAGATGTAGGAAGTCACAGACTAGGAGGTGTTTGGGGGCAGTTTGGTGCCTACTCTTTGTTGTGTGCACAAATAGGAATATTGGTTTTATATGATTGTGATTATTCTATTTTCTGAACTTTATCATTCTGCATATTTGGTATTTAGCATAAGCTAAGTTTACATTGCGTTGGTTTATTTTACTGAGGTTGTCAGCTCTGATTTCTAAAGGTAGGAGACTATGCCAGTGAAGCATCTTATATTCTTTAGTCTTCTTAGTGACATTTGTGAATGCCCCTTTGAGACTAAATGGATAATATAACTTTAGCTACATTTCTTTACAGCTCCCTGTTTTCATGACATAAGTGCCAAGTCCTGGTGATTTTATCTTTTAAAGTACCTCTTTATTTTTCTCCAGGGAAAATAACAGTTTGTTTTATTTTAGAACATTAACTTTCTTCTATTGGAGTACTAGCTAAAATTAAACCCTGATACACAGTTATAAATACAGAATGTGAAAATATATGTCACTTGAACTACCTGAATGTCTTTTTAAAGGCAGAAATTTTAAATCATTGTATGAAACAATTAAAAACAATATACATTAACATGTGTATGAGTCACAAATTCAAACGTAAAGTGAATAACCAAACCAACTTATTTCAAGTAATACTTGCTAGTATTTAGAATATTGCAATCACTTTCAGTAACTTAAAAGTCACTGTTTGTTCTTCCCACCTCCGCCTAATCCCTATAGAAAGTACAAACATTAAAAAAAAATTAAATTTAAATAATAAATGCAAATGTTTACTCATGGAAGGAGATTCTGGCACTAACCATGTTGGAGTTTAAGAGAATTACTGAAACTCATGAAGATTTATAAGTATTCTAAAGTGATCACTTTATAACAGCTTGTTGGAAGCGCTGGATGAGAAAGGCAGTTCTCTACTTTTAATATTATGTCACATAATGTAATTCAGATCAGTATTTTGACTAGTGATAAGTTAGGGAGATTCTTTCTCTGTTCAGCATTTAATTATAAAACTGTTATTTTGACAAATATTAATATTTTTTCAACACCATTATGCTGACACTTTCAGAAGTATTGTTAACTTAGTAATTAGGCATCTTCACGATTCCATTTATTAAAATGGAAGAAAAAGATGATGGTACATTCTGGTTATTACTTTAAAAAGAAATTTAATTCAATAATTTGACTGCTCGTTGTTAAAACTACATTTTTAGTAGTACATTGCCCAGCACCAGATGGTAGTAAGGTGAAAGTCGCTTTCATGGTTCTTGAGTTCCCTTTAAAGGACCACTTTACAGAATTTAAGCAGTGAACATTATGTGGTTCCTACTCAAACCCTATCTTGAAGTGAGAGAGAATCTGAGCTACAAGTTCTATTCATGGCAAGAAGATTCTAATCTCAAATATTTCACGCCATTTGTGTTATACGATTTAGTCCATTATAAATTGAACTATTTCTTGAATGTGCACATTTTCAACTTTAACTATATATTGCTTTAGGCCCTTTTCTTCTCTTATGAAGGCTTATGTAATAGAACCCTCCAAGTTGGTCGTCTTTGACACTTTAGTCACCTACATCCTTTCTTACAGTAGCTGGAGTAGTCTTCCTAAAATACTTAACTGATTGTGATCCTTTTTTAGTTAAAAATTTTGACTAATTCTATACCATGGTTACTTTAGCAGAGCCTAAAGAGTGCCTCTGATTTAGCGCTTATGTATCTTTTACTTGTCTTAGTTCTTTGTCGTTTCTAGTTTTATACTCTCCAACATGTAGACCTTCAAATGTGAATGTTGTTTTTCATTTTCATGCCTTTGTTCAAGCTGTTTCCTAGACCAGAACTTCTCTCAATTGTGTCTGGTTAGTTCCTATTCTTACTCAAAGACTTACTTCATTTAAGAAGAATGATTCCTTTATCTTCTTCCTTGCACACTCTACAAAATTGGTGCCCTTCTCTGTTATTCAAAAACTGCCCTCGGTATCTGCCACACTGTGCTTTATTTTCTACGTTATTTTACAGTTATACAGTATTTGTGTCCCTTTTTCATTTTAGATGGAGGACTTCGAAGATCAGAGACTCATCTTTTTAATCACTGTTTAAAATACATATATCTTATATGTATGTAATAAATGTCTGAATGAGAAAATTCAGATCTAATGCTTTCAGAAAATATTGCCAGTTTGTTCTTTAAACTCATTTATCCCTCCCCACCCCCATTCTAGATAGAAAATTATGGCACTGACTTTCAGGGTCATCTAATCAGCTTTCCTGCAGCATATAGTTATCTTATTCTACCATTTGTAGTAAATAGTTATTTAGGCTATACTTAATGCAATATAGTACCTTACTGCCTTTTAAAGGTATCCTGGACTGTTCTGGTTGTTGTGTACTTGCTTTATATTATTATTATTGTGTTGTGAGCTCCAGGAAATTTAAATGTTTAAAGTTAAAAAGGAAATTTAAATGCTTAATGTTTCATCCATGTGAAAAAGTAGAAATTCAGTTGTTATAATACTTCGACCAGTAATGATATGGATAATTTAAAGCAATGTAAACCGCTTCTGAATCTGTTGCAGTGGATTTTGGAACACTTAAATATTTTAGCTCTAGTCTAAAAGATTTGTGATATTTTTATTTTCCAACTTGCTCTTTAAGCCACTATTAAAAATGATTATAGACCCTAAGATTATATGGCAAAATGGTAGAGAAATGATCTGAAATTATCAGCTTGGTATTAATATGTGTTAATCAGCAAGATAGATAATAATCCTTCAGATAAGAGATTTAAGCAATTTAATTGATAATATTTTAAGCCAGACATGTCATTTTATGTTAAAATATAACTGTTTTAGTTATATAGCTATGGATTATGACTGTAATGCCATTTATAATTTCTGAAGGATTATTTTAACAATACAAAGTATAAAATATTCTAGTAATCTTATATGATAGGCTATTAGCTCAAAAGGAATTAGGTATACTAAATCATTCTTTTCTTTTAGTTCTTGATGTTGGGGTCTACTCTTATTACTCAGTCTTATTTCTAACTTTTAGTTATACATGATTCAACCACTCTGATTTTATTTGAAGAGAGATTTTATCACATAGGGAAATTCATTTTGAGAGAAATAATGAGAAATTTTTTTTTTCATGGGTAATTCTGTAGAGGACTACTTGCACTACCCTTTTCTTCCAATAAAAACAAGCAAGGACACTAGCTATAATGCAAGCATGAACAGTTTTTCATTATCAGGATTAAATTTGTTGCTTTTTTTGCATTAGTAATTAATATAGAAATTACAGTTTATAGTAGATAGTGCCTGATTTTGTTTTAATTTGTTGAAATTATGTAAGTTTACAAAGTGTAGCATGAAAAAAAATGAGATAATTTGACTAATTGTTTAGCATTTATTTCATTATGTCAGTTGAATTAAACTTATGTTGCAGTTGAGTTTTGCTCATATAACAGCAAAAAAGCCTTTTGATTTACATATCTAATTTGTTCTCTCTTTAAAGATGGTTCCATGGGAAAATTTCTAAACAAGAAGCTTACAATTTACTAATGACAGGTAATTATATATTCACTTGCCTTTTCTAGTGTCTTTATTTTAAAAGAATTAAAAAAACCCTAATCAATTATTTATCATGTATTTTGCTTTTGCAGCCATTTGATATTTATGTGCATTATAATTTCTTGTCCAGTATAGAGAAACTGGTGCTTTTTTGTTTTTGGTGTTTTTCAGTTGAAACATAAATAGCATAAAATTCAGGAAAGTGTATTTTCCTTCTGTCCCATGTCCTTGTCCTTTTCTCAAAACAAAAGCAGTATTAGGCGAAAGTTTTCTTTGTTTCTGGAAGTTTTCTATGTCTGTATTTCCTTTCCTTAGTGCTACACATCTCCACCACCCCCTCCACACATAAACACTCACAGGAACATGAAACATTTTTTTTTTCATATTAGAGTATATTTTAGGGGATCATTACATGTCTTCATATGTAAATTTTCTGTTGTGTGTGTGTGTGTGTGTGTGTGTGTGAGAGAGAGAGAGAGAGAGAGAGAGGGAGAGAGATAGAGAGAGAGAGAGAGAGAGATTATAAACTTTCCATTGAGTAACGGCTTATTTTCAACTTCCTATAGAGGACTACCATGTTTTCACTTTTTTGCTGTGTATCTACAGCAGATGTTGCCTTTTATCTTTATGCACTTGTAGAAATACCTAATTGGGTCTTTAAAATATATTAATCTTAACATTTTCTGAAACTGATTACAGAGGTATGCAGAGTAGTATTGACTGGTATTGTGCGTTTTTTTTTTTTTTTAAATCCTGTCATCATTTATCCTAACTAAACACTTAAGACTGAATTAATTTAACTATTCAGTATTTCTTCAGTAAACCTCACTTTACAAGGATCTGAGCCAAGGTTAAGCTGTCATTCTGTAAAGTAAAGTTCTTTAAAAACAGCAGTTCGATAGCTTCTTGTGGTGTGTTATCGTGAATAAATTACTGATAAAGCTATTTTATCTGTGTTATTTAAAGCCGCACAGTATTGCATTTTAATGTAATTTGATATTTTGCTGTTTTGGAAGATTTGAGTTAGTTTTGGAAATGTTCAATTTTATATTCTTGTGCGAATGTAGGTTAAGTAGATTAAAAAAAATAACATAATACTTTATGATAGTAATAATAAAGACCAAATATATACCAAAATGACATGATAATCAGTTGTCAAAGTAGAAACAAAATAATTTGTCAGTGATTTTTAAAATATGTTTATATTTTGAACTTGAACCACCGGGGGTGGGGTGGTGGGGAGGGGGTGTGTGGAAATACTTAACACATTCGTTCTTGTAGGCATGTAAAGTTGAAAAGGAGCTGGACTTAATTTCTTTAGATCAGTTTTTAAAAATCTGGTGATTTTTCCCTCCTGAAAAGTTACATATAAGCCTTTGCATGCACAGGTTTACAATAATCTCTAGTCTTTGTGTTGATGTACAATTACTTGATTGTAAGTACCTTGGCTAGATGATTAGAGCTGTTAGTAATTTATATAAAAATTACACCTGACATTCTAAGTGTTCATTGTGCTTCCCTAAAAGCAATCAGTTTCTTTCTGTTCTATGGTTAAGACTTGAACAGAGAAAAGGCAAAGGCTGTTAGTTTAAAAGTCACTGTCAATAGTATCAAAAAGACTTCTCTAAAATTAATATGAAAATATCTCATATGGTAATTTGCATCTTAATGACTTCAGAATTACACCTACTTGGTTGAATGATATATTGGTTTTATTAATGTGCACACATGGTTGTTTTGAATCTACTTTTATAAGCTTCGGTATTTTCTTACAGAATTACCTTTTAATGTTCAATCACACGTATGATAATTTACAGAGTATTCCTCAGTAAAATTGCCTTTCTCTTTTTTACATTCTTATTAAGGGGATTTACAGATAGAATGTAGCAGTTTTTGCCAGTAACCCCTAATTGTGGTTAGATTATTCTTTCCAGGTTAGTGCCAGTATAGATACTAAACAGAAGTCAATGCTACAAACTTCTACCCTGTATTTTTATGTAATAAGGACTACTTGTATGTAATAAAGCAACTTCTTAGGTGGTTGTGAATCATACATCACAAAAAAATGCCTTTATTATAAAATAAGTTCCTGGAGAATATATACATGTGTTTATGAGTTTTGAATATACTTTTAAATTATACTGCTTAACATTGTCTTTTTTACTTGATAATTAGGAAATAAAACTAATAGCTTAATTTTTACAGTTGGCCAAGTCTGCAGTTTTCTTGTGAGACCCTCAGATAATACTCCTGGTGACTATTCACTTTATTTTCGGACCAATGAAAATATTCAGCGATTTAAAATATGTCCAACACCAAATAATCAGTTTATGATGGGAGGCCGATATTATAATAGGTAAGTTGTAAGAAATTCTTAGTTCTTTAACTTTTAGCAAAAAATAGTTCAAATCTCAGTATTATAGTATATCAGATTCAAAATAATATGTTCTGTTTTTTAAAATTTAAAATTAACAAGAGCTTTCATAAAGTATAATGTTAGTCATGTTCAGAAATTCTTTAGTGTTAACCGTAATTGTAAATTAATAACTTGCCATTTGTTTCCTCCAAAATAAATGTAATTTTTTTGGATATACCTATATGAGCGATATGCAGCAAATTTGCCAAATCCATGTATTAACTGC
The DNA here is from genome assembly GCA_004024925.1 of Scalopus aquaticus. Taxonomy (NCBI): domain Eukaryota; kingdom Metazoa; phylum Chordata; class Mammalia; order Eulipotyphla; family Talpidae; genus Scalopus; species Scalopus aquaticus. The sequence goes on from PVIJ01002110.1 coordinate 86,945, forward strand.
AAGACAGCAAAATGTTTAATCTAATGAAAAACTAAATTTCATTCTTTTGTCATTGAGACAGTAGGAAAAAAAAGTTCTTGAAGAATGAGCTGAGATGCATTATAAATGTTCCCACATAATTGGTTTGTTCTCAAGTTGATATTCTTATTTGCATTTATTAGTTCCTGTTTCTCACCTCTGAAATTCAGGTAAACTCTTCACATATTCCCAAGTGCAGAATGAACTTTATTCACTTGATGAGGAAAATAATAGAGAAACTGTAGGATTATCTTTTTTTTTCTGTACAGTAAAAAATACTATTTCATTTTATTGAAATGAAAATGTAAATGTTTTCCCAAACTGGATTACTCTAAAATAGCATAGTTTTCTTTTTTTGAAGACTTGTGTAAGTTAAAATAATATTATTCATTTATTTTAATCCCTTAATACCTCAGTGACATTTTCTATTTCATTAGAATTTCTCTCAATTCTCGCTTGTACTAGGAGTGTGTAGAGATTCAGTGACTGGTTTATCTGGAAATAAAACACAGCAAATCAGAAACAAGTTCTAGTTGCTTGTCAGAAATTCAGTGGAAAGTTCTAAGACATCAGATGGAAGATGTGAGTGTAGACAGTTGGATCTTCTCTCCCACCTCATATGTAAACTGCTTTATAGTACCTTCTATATTACAGTATGATGTAGCATCTTTTCTGAATATCTGCTAGCTGCAATTTGAGCTCTTTATCATGAAGGAAAATAATTTTTTGCCATTATTCAGTTTTCTACGTATTTGGACTATCTAAAATTATAAATTGCAAGTGTCATATATTGAATTGATATATATCCATCTTGAGACTTTTTTAAAGATAAAATAATTTACATGCATTTGTTTTTGAGGTAGTTTGACCTGCTGACTTCCTTACAGTACATATTCTGCACAGATGAAAATTATTCCTATGTAATGGAGGCAGTCTGTAAAATATATAAAGGTAGATTTTTTGCCTGATAAAGACCAAAATGAAACAAGAAGAGTGAACTATTTGAAGTATATTTCTTCCCAGTTTATTGCAGAATTGTTAGTATGCTTGCAAAATGACTTGAAAATTAAATATAAAAAATTTGATTATATATTAATTTAGTGCCCTTGCTCATTCCTCCAGGCTTTTTTCCCCCTGGTGGATATTCCTCTTAAAAATTCAGGAGTACAGTTTCTAGTTTTATTACTTTAAAAAAAATTTGCGAAAGGAAGCCACAGTTACATTAATCTAATGTCTGGAAAATTGCTCTTTTTGTTTCGTTTTAGAAATATATACTCCATCTTAGCATTATTGTCAGTAATGGACTAAGAAGATACGTCTTTGTGATTATCATTTAATGTTTAATAAAGAAATATAAAGTTGGATTATCCAGTAGAACAGAGCCCTGTTCTCCTGTTCTTTCCCACGTTAACTCTACATTAGTCTTTTGGTGAAGAAGTATAGCAGTTATGTCTGTTTCATTTGTAGGCTGCTTTGTTGAGACTTAATATTCTTAAATTCAAAAATTTAGATAAAAACGAGAGGAATTTAACAGCACATAGAATTCAGGAACAATTTATTGATTTGTCTACTTTGTGAAACACATCCTGTAGTTCCTGTGCATATCTATACATTGAAAGAAAAAGTTACTATTCTGACATTGCTGAGGTCTCTCAAATAAGGATGGTAAGGTGACTCTATAAATTCAGGTGTATAAAAATGTGCTTAGGAGAATCAGTAGGGAGAGAGTTCAGGCTGTTGGATAAAAGGAGAGGATTTTGTACTTTAAAGATTCGTCACATTTTTCTAGGGTTCAAGAAGACAGTTTTATTTACTAAATATAGTAAAATGAAAGCATAAGACATCATGTCTCTAGAAAATGACATTTATTTCACAAATAAATTTATAGTGAACTCATTTTAGTTTATGAAATGGAAATTATCTGATTTCATAGTTAGAACTTTGATGGAATTTTGGAAATTTTGGTTTGTTGTGTCTCCATTTTCTATTTATGTAGATGCTGTCAGATAGAAAATGAACTAAAATTTCTTAAAGTCCAGTTCATTAGTAAAATTTATCTGATTGGTTGCCACATACCTTTAACTTTGCTCCTAAGTAGTCTGAACTGTACTTTACAACAGTATCCTGTTCTTTTATTGTGGACGAAAATTACATGGTAACACTGAGGTGGTATTCAGGATCAGTGTGTTTTACAGATACTAAGCCATACCTGATACTATTTTTCATAGATTTGATGCTTTTTTCTTGCTACTTTTACAGTGATAACTTTTGTCTCATTTTCTCCTCCCGTTCTGGTTTTAAAATGCTGCTTCTGCTATTTAGTTCATTTTCATTTAATACTTGTTTTTTTAATCTTTTAGTCTCCTCTTTTGCTTTTTTAACATTATGTACATTTTGTTTAAATTTTGTTGTATAGCAAAACTTTTATATGTTTATATATAATTTTTGGAGGTATATCTATGTATATGTGTGTATGTATGTGTGTGTTTGTATATATAAACACCACACACATATGTCTCCAAAGATAAAAGATACATATCCATTTATTCTGTCAGTCTGAAGAACATGAAAAAAAATCAAGTGCTAGGTTAAATAAAATCTGTTTTGAGAAATGTTTCATTGCTGTCCCTAAAATACTTACTACTTTAGTGTATTAAAGGAAAATGTAAAATTGTAGTATTTAAATATTCAGGATAATAAAATAGCTTAGTGATTATAGTGAAACTCACTTTCATATTGAAAAGCTGTGTAATGCTATTTTATTTGTAATATTTACCAACTATTAAAATATTTTCTAGCACTTTCAAAGATAACATTTTGCATCCAGATTATCGATGTCTTTCCCATGTACTATAATCACACTGTTAAGATTATCTCCTCCTGGCCTTTCTTCATTTTCTTTTGCTTCTGTTTTCACCAACTATTTATAGATTTATAACCTTAACTCCATCTGCTTATTATGGAAGCAGAGTAAGTGAAGGTTTTAATGATAAAAATTCTTAAAATTTACCTGAACCCACTATCAGTTCTTCTTTCTCAACCATTTAGAAATATTCTTACCAAAAACCCCAAAAAGTACAATCCTTTCTTTCTTATGATTATTTGAGTATGTATATGGAAAACTTGAACTCTGGTTCAGGTATTCTGAAGTGTAAACCAATGTTGGAGATATTTTTGTTTTTCTAAAATATGATTATTATGATCATATATTTTGTTCAATATTTGGGTGATGTGATTTGAAAAAACACTTGCAAATAGATAGTCCTTATTAATGTGGTTTGTGTGTTTTCAAGGTTTGCATTTTTTATGAGACAGATTATGTCATTGTTAGTCATTTTTATTTTAACAGCATTGGGGACATCATAGATCACTATCGAAAAGAACAAATTGTTGAAGGGTATTATCTTAAGGAACCTGTACCAATGCAGGTTAGTGTTGTTTTTCTTTTTGGAATAATCAGCATGTATTTTTATGTTTATTTTTTGTGGTATGTTGATGCACATATTTATACAACTAAAATTGCATAAAATTTAAAACAGATTTAAATAATTATTTAAATAATTCTTTGAGAAAGTGAATTGTAAAAGAATCCTTTAGTTTTATTTATGTTGGTTCTAGATAGTTAGGGAGTCCTTGGTGGCTTTTTGAGAACTGAAGTAGTGGTGGGAACAGAAGCCAAGTGGCAGTGGGTCAGGGCGTGAGCTTGTTGGGTCGGAAGTAGAGAAATCAAGGCTAAACCACAGCCAGGCTAATCCAGGTGAACTTGGTAAATAAAGGAAATAAAATATGACAGTAGATGTTTATTTCTTTATTTGCCTATAGTTTTACAGTGGAAAGTTTTGAGCATGTCTGTATATTCTGGGTAATGTCAATAGTAAATGGGAAAATGTCAGTGATGGGTGAGGAATGGGTGTTACCTGATGTACAAGGTCCTAGAGAAGGCAAGAGTGACTAAAATCCAGAATATAAGAGGAAAGATTGGTCTTGAGGGGTTGTTTAATATTAGGTGCTTAAGGCAGAGGGTGATTGATTAGCTTCTGTATCTTTCTCACCTTACCTTCTAAAGTGTGGTGGGAAAAGGTGTTACAGGGGTTAGAAAAAGATGCTTCAAAAGAAGGATTAAGAAATTTTACTATGTGAAAAATGAAGATAATGATATTGCAGGGACATCAAGAATTGTGAGAAGTTTTGGGTGTACAAGTAAAGTTGTAAAGTGATTGATAGCGTTTCTAACTTCTCAATTTCAAGTTAACTTATTTTATTTTGCTACTCCAGACTGCTTTTATTGAAATCTTGGTTTAGGATAACAAGGATTGAATCTTTTATTTTTTCTGTATGTATGTGTGTGTTACCGAAGTGCCACTGTTTTCCATCCTTGCTAGTGTTTTGACAGTATAGGATTTTCCCCTTCAGCTGTCGTCACCATAACACTCCCACCACAGAACCACCCATAGTTCTCCACCATAGTACACTGTGCTTTACATCATCTTCCCTGCCTCTTCACCCCTCCTCCTCCACACCCCCCTTTGAAAGCCACAGGTTTACGATCAGTTTTCAAGGGTACAGTTTGTCTTTGTTCTTTGTTTGGTTTTTCTATATTCTACTTAATAGTGATACCAACCAGTATTTATCTTTTTACTTCTGGCTTCACTTAGCATAATTCCTTCAGCTGCATCCATTTGCTGCAAATAGCATATTTTTTTTGACTGCTGAGTATATTTCCATAGTGTATATATACCATATCTTTTTGATCCACTCATCTGTTCTGGGCATTAAGGTTGTTTCTATATCTTGTTGCTATGAACATATTGGGGTACAGGTTTCCTTTCAAATTAGTGTTTTTGTATTTTGGGATTAGATACCTCGGAACGGGATTGCTCGGTCATATGACAGGTCCATTTTTAGTCTTTTTAGAAACCTCCACACTACTTTCCATAGGTGCTGGACCAGTCTCCTTTCCACCATGTAGTGTAAAAGGGTCCCTGTTTCTCCACACTCTCCCAGCACTTGGTTGTAGGTGTGAGATGGTATCTCATTGTGGTGTTTATTTTCATTTCCCTGATAAGTGATGATGAGCATTCTCTCATATACCTCTTGGTCATCTGTATGTCTTCATTGAAGTGTCTATTTAGCTGTTCATTTTTTGATTCAGTTCATTTTCTTTGTGTTCAGCTGTATGAGTGCTTTGTAGATCTTTGCTATCAGTCCCTTGTCAGACGTATGGTGTGCAAATATTTTTTCACATTCGGTGGGGTGACTTCATTTTAGCGATGGTCCTTTTTTTCTGTGCAGAAACTTTTTAGTTTGATGTAGGCCCATTTGTATGCATTTCCTTGCTACTGGGGTCATCCTGATTTGCAAAGATAACTAACTCTGAAGCTTATGTCATTGAGTGATTTCCCTATGTTTTCTTCTATGTGTTTTATGGTTGCAGGTCTTATATCCATTTTAGCTATTGTTGATTTTTTTGTATGGTGGGGGAGAGTGACCTAGTTTCATTCTTTTTACATGTGGCAGTGCAGTTTTCCCAGCACCATTTATTGAAGAAGCTTTCCTTGATCCAGTGTGCTTCTTTTTTTTTTTTTACCTCCTAACAAGTTAATTTTAGATGGTTATACCTGCTACTTATTGCAGTTAATGAGGTAGAAATCATTATTCTGATCCTTAATATAATATATAATAATAATAATAATAATATTATTATAATATATCCTCATCATAACCATGTCACATTTTACTGTATCTTCATTTCCTCATGTTTTCTTGATAGAATGGAAAGTTCATGAGAGCAGGGGTTTTGTGTTAGAATTCCAGTGCCTAGAGTAGAACCTGGCTTTAGGTATTCAATATTGAATGAATGCCTGTTTGCTCTCCAGCAGGAAGATTATTTGGGACCTGGAGTAAAAAGTAGGCTTCAATAGATGTTTGAATTTTTACACTTCTACACGTCCAAGTGTGATAATATTAGAGAACACAATGGCTAGTTATATCCTTTTATTGAAGGAAAACAGATTCGCTACCAAAATCAAATCAGTCTTTTTGAAAGTGACAACATATTTTTATTCAAAGTAATATGCTGATGGAGAAAGAGCAAGACCTAATTAGGTCTGCTTCCTTGATAGAGTTAACGCTTCTTGAGATAGACAATAAAAAGGAGTCATTTGAGAAAATGTACCTCACAATAAAAAATAGGTAACTTTTTATAAATAGGTAACATTTTTTGAGCATTATGGCTTAGGCTCTGCTTTTTATATGTATATAATTTTTTCAGTTACTTGATGAGGTTGATTCTATAAATATGCAACATTTTAAGGAGGAAAATTGAAACCAGAGAGATTAAGTAAATTATTTAAAGCATCAAGCCAAATATCTGCTTGATATTTCCTTGCTTATAAAGACTCACATGACTTAGATACCTGAAATGGGCAGTGTATTTTGAATGCAACCAATGGTTTACCCACTGTCATGCATGGAATCTGGAAGGGAGGCATTTTAATGTTAATCTTGATTCCAGATTTCATTTATATCTCTAATAATACTGATTCCATATTTTAAATATATCTCTATTATAGCATTCTAGTTTATGATTCTCTTTCATTCTTACTTGTGTTGTTAACTGTAGTACTTTTGATAACTTTGGCTCATAAATTTGGAGAGTCCATAAATATAGTTTTATGTTTCAGTTTATAAACATCAAATAAATGATCAATGGAGTGAATTTATTTCTACATTTTCTTCCCAATCTTTGGATACAAGACTACCTTTTGTTCTTGTAATTAAATACCGCATGATGTCATCTTTCCTATTGAGTGACTAGATGACACCACCATGTTTTCTTTATATCTCTTAGAAATATATTGTTCTCTCAGTGATTCTTGAGTTTGAGAAAATTCATCAAGGATATTATCTGAAGAATTATAGTCTGAGATTTTGCTTATCAAAATCAGCTTTATCACAGTAGATCAGAGTGCTATTGTCTATGTTCTTATATTCATCTTCTGATTCTTTTAATAATTGTCAGACTCTTTGTTAGGAACAGAAAATTGAGAGTTGGGAATTTCCAGCTGTGTTCAATGAAAGCTAATAAAAAGACAACAAAGATGATGTTTTTACTTTTTTGTAAGATGCTGCAATACTTGGCAACATAATAAGAACGCCAATGCTGATGCAATAGAGATGTTTATTTCACTATTGCATCATCCTTCAGGGTAAAGGTTGGCAAACTTTCATTGTGAAAAAGCCAGAAAATAAATATTTCAAGTTTTGTGCACTATTTGGTCTCTGTCTCAACTACTAAACTCTCTGTTAGTGTGAAGGCAACCACAAACATTATGTAAAGTAGTGAGTGTGATTATATTCCAATAAAACATGTCAATAAACAGCCCCTGCTCTTTAGGATGCTTGGAAATAATTATGGGGTAATGATAAAATGTTTCCGAGGATAATGAAATAGACTGTTTCAAGACAGGAAAAACATGATTCACAAAAATCCCACAACACATCATCGATTTATAAAAAGATAAAATGTACCCATGAAATCTCTAAGAATACAAATATTAATCCTTGCAAATAGTAAGAATTGCTCAAAAAATAAACTAAAAAACTACAGTTTTTTATGGTAATATTGAAGATCGATTTATTTTGGGAAAATCATTATGAAGACACTTTTCCGTTTCTTCTTGATACTATGATTTTTTTGTTGTTAATTGGAGAGATTTGGCACTCAAGACACATACATTCCTAAAATCACAGTGTTATTTAAAATAATACAATAAAAACCACAGAGTTATGGGAAAGCCAGGTTAAGGCTGTAATACTAACATACCTCTTCAGTGACACATAAAGAACCTATTTAAAATGTAGCATAGTTTTATACATGCTATATAGTTAAGAAATGCATAAATTCTACAATAACTGTGTACTTTAACTTGAAAATACCGAACATTTCTGTGTGAAAGTGGTCATCGGAAAGGTTGTGAGTATTGTGAAGTGATAGAAGGGGAGGGTATCTGAACTCAAGATGGGGTCAGAACTAGGAGTGGATGGATGCATATGGCACATAACATTAGGTGAACTGATGCCTACAAGGTGTTTGAGGTGTGTTTTGTATATTCCCCTGTATCTCAGTTCAACTGGGTTCAGTTTTCTGCATTCACCTAGTATTTCTTGCAGACATAGTGTGCACAGCAAACATAAATTTGGTTTATGCTGAAATTGGCTTTTAATTTATGTCATGTTGGACAAATTCTTGTTTTCAAGACAAGCTAGATGCTGTAAAGCACAACTGTTTTTGAAAATAGCTTATTATTCTATCTTGAAAAATGGTAAGAGAACCCTTTTGAGAATTTCTTGGGAAAGCGAAGGTTTTATGTATTACTTATATGTATTACATTATTTTAGATTTTAGTATTAAAAACATTTACTATCTAGACAGACACACAGGTTTTTAATTGGCAGTTTAGTAGATTTTACTTAATTTCTGTCAATTTGTGAAATAATTTATATGTTTTTAAACCCTCAGGATCAAGAACAAGTACTCAATGATGCAGTAGATGGCAAGGAAATCTATAATACAATTCGTCGTAAAACAAAGGATGCCTTTTATAAAAATATTGTTAAAAAAGGTTACCTTTTAAAAAAGGGTAAGTATTAATAAAAATTTTAGATTAAATATTCAATTTCAATATTTTATCAACATTTAATTAGAAGCATTGTTAATATTGGGGATAGAACTTGTTTGTCAAGCTAATATAGTAAGTTTTGACATGAATTATTAGTAATTAACCCTTGTTTAGAGTTTTTAGCTAAGCAACCTTTGAAATCTAGAGTCTAGGTAAGTTAAATCCATATTTCCAAGTAGAGTTTTAGTAAACATGCTTATATACTTCCAAGTATGTCTTTAGATCCTGAGATCAGTTCCAGTGCTAGGCATTTGATTCTTTGCCACCTCTCCATCCTATATTTTTAATTCTCTTCTTTATTTAAAGAAATTTAAGATAATTGTCACATTTATGATATTGATATTTTTATTTTATAGATTTACCTCAGTTTGACATTAAGAAATGTTAAGGTTCTGGGGGAGGGATGTGGTAAGTGGAAGAGTTTTTCTTATGAATGGAAAGGAATTACTCCTAAACAAGAATTTTAAAGATTTAATCATAATGAGTTCTCCAAAGATAAAATTAGGATGTCTTTCCTTGTCATTTACTCTAATTCATTTTAGAAAGCTATATAATACAAATCCTTTTCTGCAGATAAATTTTATATTTTGTCATTTTATAAGAATCGCTATATTATTAAGGTTTGGGATGGAAATAGAAATTAATTTTCATTTTCAACTTTGATTTTTATGATTTTAATATATGTGACTTCACAGTTCATTAATTTGCTAAAGAAAAAATACCTTTTTTTTTTAAACAGGCAAAGGAAAACGATGGAAAAATTTGTATTTTATCTTAGAGGGCAGTGATGCTCAACTTATTTATTTTGAAAGTGAAAAGCGAGCTACAAAACCAAAAGGATTAATAGATCTCAGTGTATGTTCTGTGTATGTTGTTCATGATAGTCTTTTTGGCAGGTAAGAAATTTGTTCCCTATTTCTTTTTGGGATGGTTTTATTATAAAATATTGTATAGTTCAGATCATTTCAAAGTATAGCAAACCAATTTTGGAACTGTAAGATCATCTAAAATTGTCCCATTTATGTACCTTATTAGCGCAGTAGGTAGCGTGTCAGTCTCATAAAATTGTCCCACTTACTACTAGGGCGATTTTTACCTTTTATTATCATAGAACTGTATTTTAATCTATGCAAAGGTTCTCCTCCACTGTATTATATAGAAATCTTTGGAATGACATTTCCTGTAGTACTTGATTTATATATAACATGTTTCCTCCCTGCCACGAGTCCTAATTTTTTGAGTGACTGGTCTTGTCATCTTTCTCCTGCCCTTTTTTTCCCCCCCACATTTTCTGTTATATCAGTGCATCTGTTAGTATTTGGTGCACTTAGTTGTATTAACTTGAGGGCCATGTTCCTAAGGAATTTAACATAAAGGAATAGTTGTAATATAAAAACAATTGTTCAAGTAGGAAAGAGGAGAGTTTAGATTTGAAACTTATTGCAAAGTTTTAAAAAAAATTAAATGCAAATGTGTAAGCTAAAGCTAAATCCTGACCACAAGGCAAAACCAGCTCTTTATTACATCTAGTTTTTTTTTTTTGCTCAAGAACAGTGGTTTTTACCTTTCACCATCAGTATTATCAATAATCCATTCCAGAATCTTTTTATTTGCCACCTTTATTACCTGTTGTTAAGATTAATAAAACATGAAGCAATTAAAGCATGTTTTTTACAGTTTGCTTTTCTGTTGCTAGATGGCATTTCTATTAGGCAAATCTAGTTTTATTAAAGTTGTGTAAACATCAAGAGTATGCTTGTAGTGCATTTATCACCACATTGTTTCTTTATTCTAAATTGTGTTTAGTACATAACATTAGTATTATGTTTAATTTTAACAGTCATTTAAAAAAATAAATAGGCTTGGGAAAAACTTAATTGAACAGAAAGTTTTTCTTAGAGCAGTGCTTTTGGCACCTTAGCTGGTGTTCATATTATGAATCACTAAAAGTGAATATAATACGAAGGATTTCATGAATTCGTTTGACCTTAACATACCCTTTCCCCCCACTCTTGAACACTTTCTAACATCTCATAAAAAAAAAAAAAAAAGGTAAAGTTGCGGGTAAGAGGTTTCTAGATCTTTCTTTTCCTCCCTTAAAATACTGGAACCTTGGCTTTCAGGTCTGACTGGAGCACATTTCTGACTTCTCATCTTCTGATCTGCCTTCCTTTTTGCATGCTGAATTCTTCCTTGCAAACCAACTCCTTTCTGATAGCAGTGAGGCAGACAGAACTAGAGAAAGTGAGCATTCCTTCCTGTAATTATGAAAATCTTGAGAATGCACTATTAAATCACCCCTGAATTAGTCTCCAGTCTTTGGTTACCTGCAGTGCAGTAAAGGAAAGTGATTTCCTTCACAAATTGAGGCCATGGGGTGCCTCACCCTGCTGGTAGAAATCTCATCCAAAGTTGCCATACTCTGTGGGAGAATGTAATGGATGTTGGAAGATAACCACACTATTCACTACCAAACATAGATTATTAGTGCTATGAACAGTTGCAGGAGGGAAGAGATTTTGGGGATAAGCTTATTAAAAAAAGTAATGTGGAAAAAAAAACGTTTTTTTTTCTTCAAGGTTTATTTTTTATTTATACATACAATCTGAGGTACAGGCCAGAGGTGTGGGGCGGCGAGAGGGTTCACCAGAGACAGAGCGGGTAGCAGAACAGGCAGATCAGAAATACACTGCTGAGGGGAGCAGCGGGCAAGGCAGGAGAGGTCTGCCGCACCATGTGGGACTCTCCCCGGCCGGGCGTCGACAGCTCCACAGCGCAGCGCCCAACCACTGCGCCACCGGGGAGGCCCAAAAAAAAAGGTTTTTAAACTGAGTCTTGGGACGATGGATCGATGGATATAAATTCATTTAGAGCACAGCTTCCCAACCAGTGTGCTGAGAGTGAATTATAAGTGTCCCTTGAGAAACTGGAAGTTGTAAAATTTTATTGTAATGTAATAAAAATATTAAAATATGTTTTACATATAGCACTTGAACATTTCTGATTCCTCTATAAATTGTTCTAATAATAATAATTCATTATTTTATTGTGGTAAAATAATTGGTATATGACACTATAGACAGAAAACTAGTGACTGTAATTTATTATTTTCCTCTGACTTGTAAAATCAGTCACTCTGATATTCATTCAGTTTTTTATTGATTTTCAGTAAAAATACTTTCTGTACTCGTGTAAAATTTAATTTCATTTTGATTTTTACATTTTTATTAACACAAGTGTTAAATTGTTTTCATTACTGTAAAATTTATAAGGGAATTCTTTAAAAATAGAAGTAATTTAGATATTCATTGTTACTTCATGATTGATTTTAATGCATAAGTATTTATTTCTCCATTAAAAATTTTAGGACATTTGGTGATTAAAACTGGAAAGTTGATTAATTTTTGTAAGATTAAAAATATAATAGCTTTAATAAAAAATATAACACGTAATTAATAAGAAATGAATTTAAATAACTACACGCAGTAAATCTTTCTCAACCAAAATATTTCATTTGTATAAAAGTTATTGAATAAATCACTGGTGTAAGCACATTGTGTGGGCACCATATCACTAAACAACTGTGGGCTCCAAGTAAAAGCTTTTTCTCTCTTTCCCTGTTCATCTCCTCCGTGCACAAATTTGTTTCTACAAATCTACAGTATCTGGTTATACTTGGGAAGCTTGTTAGATCATGCAATTAATAGCTTAAAGCAGAATGCTTCACAGAGAGTTAGAGATGCTTGTTTTACCAGTCTGCATAGAAATTGCTATCTCTGTTTTAGGCTAAAAGTCAGAAGATACAGAAGTGGTACAACTTTAAAATAGTATTAGATTGTGTTCAGATACTACTACTAGTAAATGGTGAATCAGATTCAGAGATTGCATTTTCACGGCAGACTGATGAATCTACAGACATTAGCTTAGATGTAAATTATAAATACTTACAAGTAAATTAGCAGTTATTCAGAGAAGTACCACAAGAAATTAAGAAAAAGAACTGAAATCAGTAAATAAATCATTTGAAATACAAATGATAGTATCTAAATAATATTTAAGTTTTTGATGATGAGGAATCAAGATCAGGAATCCTTTATGTTGATGAGGCTTCGTAATAGGAATTTTTTTAAAGGTTCTATATCAAGAATTCATTCTTGAAAATAAGCAATGAGGAGATGCTCTTAATATGTAAAAGTTTGTTTCTAGACCTGAATTCTGCATTAAATAATATAAAATAGAGATTCTAATAGAATCCAAGTTGCTTCAGCTTCATGTGTTTTTTTATTTTTCTGGGAGGATATGGGGTCAGAATACCACTGTACGGTTTGATACCGAAGTATGTAAGGTGTCCCAAAGAAGAGTAGGTTTAAAGTGAAATTTATGATTATTAGCAAAAACTTTTTGGTGGAGTGATTTGCACTTCTCAGGTATTGAAGAATGGGTGAATTTCCTCAAAATTACAATGTAAGATATTAATGTGTTCTGACAGTTTATGAATTAAAGGCAGAAATTTAGCTTTGGGAAATGAGGTTATAAATAATGCACTAATACTTATTGTAAACAATTAGCTTTATCATTATTTTGAAGTACTTTATCTGAATATGTGCAATTGGATTGAAAAGCTGTTTGCACTCTCAAAGGAAGGGTGATTATATGCTTGCCAATTATAAAAAGAACTGCTAAAGTTAAAGACCAGGTTTTTGAAGTACAATTTAAGGAGGCTGAACTATTCCTATTTTGGTTACTAAGTATTGTGAGAGCAGTTTCTGTCAGGTACTGAAAAAGCAGTAAATTAATTTTTACCATTTGTTACAATATCAAAGCTTGCTTCTTGGGCAAATATTCTTGTTTCAAGAATTTGAAGACATTTTTAAAAGCCTTTATCATGAATTGTATTTAATGATACGAAGTCTAAACCTGATAGACATGAAGGAGTTATATTCATGGGAACTAAGCACAAGTCTCTCATTTTAAAAGTGATTTTATTTTTTGTAAGTATGCTGGTTCCTATCAATTAATTGTGTATGTGTGCCTAAGTGTGAAATAGTAGGAGTGCATAGAGAAAAACTGTCAAGAAAAACATTCAGGGTGCTCTCCCATGTAATGGAACTAGTGATACATAGCTTGATATCAAATTATATGTCAGAATATAAGTATCATATCATAAAATTAAAAATCGTGTATGAATGCTGTCACTTTGTTATCAAATGTATGGCAGGTATTGAACATCTCTTGCTTTGTGTAAGTAATAATACCAATGCTCTGACCTTGAATACCAAGATGGAGACTAATACAATGGTTAATGGCAGCCCTGTGGAACCCTTGGTATGTGTGCTCAGGCCCTGTGAAGGAATGTTGGGCAGCACTGCTCATTTGGCCCTTTGCCTGCACTACCACATTAGTTGCACGATTATGCAGTTTTCCAGTTTTTTTCTCAGCATTATTAGTCTGTCACTAAGAATTCTATTTCTTCATATTAAACTTCTCACTTTTAATAGTGCTTTACCTTAAATATTAACCATTTCAGAAAAATAGATTGAAAGATGTTTCAGTTACAGTTACTGTGAATATATTTGTAATAATTTTTATACGTTTATCTTTTCATAGACAATCTTTTTCACTGTGGCATTATTTAGTTTATCTTCACTTAGGAATGTTTTTGCTGGGTGTTACAGATTAGGTGGGCAGTTAATTCTTTTAAGCACTGTTTTCTGCTTTCCAATATTTTTTTTCTAATTATTTTACTTTTAAAGATGATATATCTCTTTTTTTTTTAACATCCTGTTGTAAACCTTTTCTAAATTTATCCTAATGTTTGTAGAGCTTCTTCAGTTTGAGACTTTGACTTTTTGTCAGTATTTTTAGATACTTCTTGGTTAGAAGTCATAATGTTCTGCCACATTCTCTTTCATCTTCTGGAATTCATTTTTCATTTTACACATTCAGAGTCTTTGTCTTGTGTCTATTTTATATTTTTCTTGGTTTTTCATTTTTTTCTCTATGCCTCAGGCTGGATTTTTTTTTCTGATTTTCACTTCACTATTCTTTTGCAGTTAAATACATTTGTTTTGAGGTTTTTATTACATTTTCCAGCTTAGAATTTCCATTTCATTTGTATTGTAATTATCGCACAAAATTCTTTATTATCTGTTTTCTTAAACATTTTAATTACAATTACTTTAAAGTTGAGTCTAACCAGCATCAGGATTATAAGTATGTCTTTCTCTGATGTTTTTCTTTTGGCTTTCATTTATCCTGATTTCTGTTACATGTACAAGAAAGTCTGACTAAATGATATTGTATATGAAAAATTATAAAAGTTTTGGATAATGTTACTGCCTCCAGAAAGGATTGTTCTTTCTGTCAGATAGATTAGTGGTAGTTTATTTTTATTTCCTTAGGGATCTTATGAAGGTATTTGGTCAAGGTTTCTTTTTCTTTTTTTTTTTTTTAAATTATGTTCTTATTCTGAAGGCATGACCAATCAGAGTGCTTAACTGAAAACCTTCTCTTTTAAAGACCTTGAACAAATTAACACATTTCTGAGTCCCACCACTGTGATGATAATAACACTGTTAAATACGCTGGTTAGTTTAACCTTTTAGTTGCTGCTTTCTGCTTAGCCCCTCAGTTTTTTGCCCTATATACACTTTAGGAAATGGCAGACACCTTGAAAGGCAAACATATTGAAAGGAAAATCTGTGGGGAATGAGACGCACCTCACTGTGATCTTGACCTCTCAGGTCTTTGTTGCCTTGGTGCTCTCCACTGATTTCAAACAGTCCTCTCTTGTCTACATTTTACCTGGCTAGGAAGATTAATTAGTCTGATACAAACCACTTCCAGAAAAAGTAGCTTTCATTTCATATTTTTCATAACTTGATGCTCTTCTTTAAAAATGAAATTTTTTTTTTAGTATTTAATAAATATAAAGCTTGTAAATACAAAGCTTGATCTCCTAACACTAAAATATAAGATAAAATCTTTGACTAAAACAAAAACAGAAATAACAATTATTGAGTTCCAAAATATGAAGGCATTTTAGAAACACTTTCAAGTCCAGTGGTAAAAGACAGCTCATCTTCAAAAAGATATAAAATCTTGCCTAATATTTCACTTATGTGCCAAATAAATTATACTACATTGCAGTCTAAAGGAAAAGAAGAATACTTTTTTTTTTAAAAGATTTATTTATGCATACAAGCTAGGGTACAGGCCAGAGGCGTGGGGCAGCAAGAGGGGTCACCAGAGACAGTGGGGAGCAGAACAGGCAGATCGAGGGAAATACACTGCTGAGGGGAGCAGCGGGTGAGGCAGAAGAGATCTGCCACACCATGTGGGAATCTCCTCAGCTGTGTGTGGAACTCGCGTCCCTCTGCCCATAGCTCCGCAGCGCTTAACCGCTGCGCCACCAGGGAGGCCCAAATACTAATATTTTCTATACACCACTGTTAAGTCATGTAATCCTCAAGATAGTATATGTATAGCTAATGGTATTTCCAATTTAATAGATGAGGAGATGGTCAGTTGTAAAGAATTTGGAAGTACATAAAATTATAGGGAAAATTAAAATTACAGTTTACTGAAGAAACAAACACTAAAAGCATTTTTTTATTTAAAAAAATGTCTTTTTCTAGTGCATGTAATTTATATATCATCCTGAAACAATGAGATTAATAACATTTGATTTACTTTAAAACGTGTTTAGATCAGCTATGTGCTTCAATTTGTTACTTTATATTTTTTGTGACTTAAGTTACACTGTAGTTAAAATTTCACACTGAGAAATTTATTAAAATTTCAGTAATAGAAAATTTTCTAAATTATATGGTGCTAGTACAATGTAGTATTATATTTGTATATATATCTAGATTAAGAATTGTTGATTTTAAATAAATTATGTAATTATATGTTTTAATTCTTTTTTAAAAAATTGGTATTTTTTTTTAAACTTTCTGATAACTTTTTTGTTTTATCTTAAAGGCCAAACTGTTTCCAGATAGTAGTTCAGCACTTTAGTGAAGAACATTACATCTTCTACTTTGCAGGAGAAACTCCAGAACAAGCCGAAGTAAGTTAATTATTTCTTAAACGACTGTAAACCTTTATTTAGCCCATGTTTTCTTTCTGAGTAGAAGAAAACTTCTTGCATTTAAGATAAAGTGGCAAGAAAGGATGCGTGATACCTAATCATCTTTTTATTTTAAGGAATGAGAAATTTCATGTGTAAAAATTTTTTTGAAAGAAATGCAGAAAAATTCAGTGAAGGGTTGTAGGAATAAAAACTTCATTTAAAATTGAGCTTTAAAATACTCCACAATGTTGGATCCAACTAAGAATGATCATTTAAAATCCTCTTAGTGGAAAGGTTATAGATATTCTAGAACAATCAAAAGGTAAGCCAGCTAGTTTTGCTTATGAGCTTTTTATTCTTCACTGTGGAACTCCATGTCTAAAAGTAGTTCAGTCCTCAAAAGGAGAAATATTTTAGGAAATTTCTATTTTCTTTAAGTCTGTCTACTTTCAGCACTAGCCATTGAGCCCATATGCAATACTTAAATTTTTTCTTAAATTTTTAAGTAATGCTGTGAAAAAATAATGCTTTAAAAAATATTTTGATTTCTTTGAAA
This sequence comes from Scalopus aquaticus, assembly GCA_004024925.1. NCBI lineage: Eukaryota > Metazoa > Chordata > Mammalia > Eulipotyphla > Talpidae > Scalopus > Scalopus aquaticus. Next base: position 104,274 of record PVIJ01002110.1, read on the forward strand.
CATAATATTTCTGGCTTGTAAGTGATTTCTTTTAGAAATATGGCAGCTGAAGTTGGTTAAGATAGCAAAGAAAGTGACTTTGTTTGAAATAGAAGATAATTTGCCAACTCTGGGTATAGGGCAGATATTCTTAAAAGTAGATGTTGGAATGGGCCTCTCACTCATAAATTACAAAAATATCCTAGGCTCTAGAACAAACTTGATGAATGAGTCATTATGCTTTATGACTCATACTTGAATGTCATGTTTCAAATCTGTGCAAAATATTTCAGTTAAATATTCAACATATAACACTCATAAACTTTGTGGCTATGTATGCCTAATATTTAGATGCAAAAACTAGGACTCAAAGATTTTGGTAACTTAAGACATTTTTTTAAAACCTGAGTTAGGACACTCTTATTTCTAGTTATTTTACCATGTTACCTTTTTTTAAATAGAGATGTGTTACATACCTTGACTTTGCAGTATGTTTTCTGTACCTCAGTTATGTAAATAGAACATTTTTTAAATTTTATATGTACTCTTTCCATGTTCTGTATTTAAGTGTGCCCCTTAAAGTTAAAATAATAACCACTGGTGTTTCCAGTTTCCATTACTTTGGTGCCTGTGGGTCTCTGATTACTTCTATTTCTAAAAACTGTAGTAATTGATTTGGTCGTAATTTAGTCTAAAGACATTCTTTAAACATTGACAGAGTCCAGATTCATTGACTTAGTCAATGAACTAGACATAATTGAATACAGCAATAGTACAGAGCTTTCTGGAAATGTGTAAGCCAAAGAAAATATTTAAATTTATGTTTGATAAAATTGTTTTCTTCTTTTTCAAGAGCACTTGTTAGACATTTTAAAATTTAATTTGAATATTTGTCTGAAATAGTTTTTTATGTTATATTTGAAAAGCTAAGTATCCCAATTCCCCTTATACATTTCTGTCTATATCACTAAGTTAAAGTGTAGGATATTTCTTTGAAATAACATTATTTTTTTGTAGGACTGGATGAAAGGTCTACAGGCATTTTGCAATTTACGGAAAAGTAGTCCAGGGACCTCTAATAAACGCCTGCGTCAGGTGAAACTTAATTTTCTTTGATTTATCGTGTTTTGCTCTACCATTTTATACTTTTATTTCTATCTGAACTGCTTGGGCAATGTTTCAAACACTTTAGTGTTCTTAAGAGAGGGTATTCTTCAGACATTGTGAAGCCATGCTCCCATTTAAGTAGCAAGATAAATATCTCTATTTTTTTTAATACTTCCTGGGTGCTTAGTCCATAATGCCATCTTTTGCATATATACCAAGGATTTTTTGCACTAAAAATAACAATATCAAACTAACAACAAGATCTATTCCGTTAGGCATTTCTATTGTTTTTCTTCAAAAATTATTTTGGCCTATTTCAAGATAGAAGTAAAAGATACTTATTGAAAATATCATATGACTTAAAGAATGAATCCTAATATACTTCTAGGCTTTCATTTTTCTTGCTTTTGAAATTCATTGCATAATTATTCTTAGGTAATAATCCTATTTGAAACTTTCATATGTCCTACATGATACTTTATAGAGATTTAAGCTAGGTTGGTTTTCTCTTTGTTTATAGCTATATAAAGTGAACTTCATACCCTCTGTTTCTTTGAATTTTCTTTTTAGTTATTCCTAGGTATTTGAAAAATGTTTGGTAGTTTTGACATGTTTAGAATTCAAGGAAAAGTTTGGTGAAATATTTATTGACCAACTGTACTTATTTATGGGAATTTCCAGTTAAGCTTGTTGAATTTAACATTGATCTTTTGAAAGTGCAGAAACAATGTTTAGATGAAAAAAAGTAAGATTCCTCATAACCAAAAGCTGGCTTTTCCCTCAAGGATATTTAATGTCATGTAGTCTCAACATAGTCTAAATTTTATAAGCTATGGAAAGTCAAATTGAATTTTTGCAGACGTGTAAAACTAAGCCTGAAATTATCACTTGTAGATACAGTATGATACATAGTGATAGCTAATATCACTTGAGCCTTTTCTATGTATCAGATATTGTTGTGTACTTTACACATATTATTTCTAATCTTTATAACAAATTGCAACATATACCTTATCCTAATTTACTTCTGAGGAAGGTGAGGTTCAGAGAGGCTGACTTGTAGGACTGTGGTAAAGTCCTAGGTGGTGAGTAAAAGAAGAAGACCTGATAATAGAAGGTAGATGGTCTGAATTTGGCATCAAAATTGACAAATAATTTAGCTATTTTGAATCTGTCTCCTTTTCTATAAATTTTCTTTTCAATCAGCTTTTTTTTTTAAAAAAAGATTTATTTATTTATTCATACAAGCTGGGGTGTAGGCCAGAGGTGTGGGGTGGTGAGAGAATTCACCAAAGACAAAGTGGGGAGCAGAACAGGCAGATCAACTGAAGTACACTGATGAGGGGAGTAGCGAGCGAGGCAGGAGAGGTCTGCCACGCCATGTGGGAATCTCCCTGGCCGGGTATCTAACTCGTGCTGCGGTGGCTGCTGATCGCTTCATTGTGCTGCATTTAATCCGTTGCACTACCAGGAACGCCCCTGAATCAGCTTTCAAAAAATATTTTCTAGCTGTTTTCTAACTGTAAAAAATAAATTCTTCAGAAGAGCATTATATAATACATGGGATTTTTCATTGGGGTGCTGACAGTTTACTTGCATTAATAAAGACTCCTCAACTTTTCTCTGAACGATTATTTTATGATATATTTCATTGTTTCTGCAAGAATATGATATGTCACAAAATTTCGTTTTTTTTAAGTGAGAAGAATTATTTTCAATACTTCAATGTAGCTTACTATATAATTCTTGAAATCTAGGGTAACAATTTTTTTGGTTTCTTTTTGTTTTTTTTTGTTTTTTTTAGGTTAGCAGTCTTGTTTTACATATTGAAGAAGCTCATAAACTCCCAGTAAAACATTTTACTAATCCATATTGTAACATCTACCTGAATAGTGTCCAGGTAGCAAAAACTCATGCAAGGGAAGGTCAAAACCCCGTGTGGTCAGAGGATTTTGTCTTCGAGTAAGTCTTACTTTTGCATTACATTAAATCATTTTCTTATATCAAACTATTTTCTTTCCATTTTTTTTTAATCTCTTATATAAGCTATCAGAACAAATTACCAAGTCCAGGCATTTTAAATAGTGTGTGTGTGTGTGTGTGTGTGTGTGTGTGTGTATGTATGTATGTATGTATGCATGCATGCAGTATTTGTTCACCTTTGTTTTAATGAGGGCTATGTCCTTGGTTTGTTACCTAGTTAGCTAATGTGAAGCTAATGTGGCATTACTGACAAATCAAAAACATAGATCTAAAAAGTTTATAAAGGTGTCCAGGATTTATTTTGGGTCATTAAAGAGAGTAGGTAAAGTGTTAGTTGCTTATCTGTATTCCTGAATACCAAATAATAAAATGTTTTGCTTCTGGTTTCAAATTTAGCACATTCAAATTACTTAACAGCAGAAATAGTTTGATATTAGAAAAAAAGGTATTGGTTTGATGCTAGGATGTTTTGTTAATTCCTTTTCTCCTTGCTCTTTTAGTGATCTTCCTCCTGACATCAACAGATTTGAAATAACTCTTAGTAATAAGACGAAGAAAAGCAAAGATCCTGATATCTGTAAGTTGATACAGAAATTTCTTCCTCGACTAAAAGGGCATGTTTTGTATGTTTAAAATTCATAATGAAATGTAGTTTAAAGTATTAATTAAACAATATGATGGAAATACAAATAGTATAATTTGAGGTTTTTTTTTATATTTCTAAAATTATTGTTGATAATAATGGAAATAGAAAAAAAGACCAAAAATTGCTAAATTGTATACACTATAAACTTAAGCACTTAAGCCTAAATTAACATGTATTCACTCTTCCTTCCCCAATGAATAGGAATAACAAGAGTTATCTTTCTGTGATGTTTCCCCCCACTGCTTCTTTCTTACCTTTTAGGATTTTTCTACTTCCTTTTCCTTGTAAGTAAAGAAGGGGGCACTATTAACATTTTTTTTTCTTTAAGCTAGAATATGCTAGTCACTTACAGTAAATAAACCCTAACAATTTTTCTTAGCAGCTCACTTTTTCCAGCCTGTTAAAAAAAGTGGCAGTAAAATTTAGCAATTCACAATAGCGTGAATTAGGAATACTTTCTTAGAAAGTTAGGATAGGGAAAGAAGTGATAAGTTTTAACAGATAGATCAAAACCTGAAGAGTTTTATTCTGTAATTTCTCTACTACTTAAGTGCTTAACAGTTTTTAGTGGTTTCCCCATTACTTTTAAGAAAATCCAAACCCCTAATAATGACACAGAAAGGCCCTTTCCTAGTTACTCTTTTGCCACTTGTTCTCACTTTATAATCATTTTGATACCTTCCTCTCCACCCATTCCAGCTTCTAATATCTTTTAAATTATCTGTTGATTTTAAAAGCACCTACTACCTTCTTTTTGGTCTCATTTCCCTTATATCTTTCTAGTTAGTTATACCTACAGATCCAGTTACAAGTCATCTTAAGGGTTACATGTTTAGAATGGACTTTCAACCACCACAGGCTAAATTAGATATTATTCCAGTAGCACTAACTACTGTTACAGCATTTCACATAATATTATAACTGATTTTTTACCTTCTTGGCTAAACTGTGACCTCCATGCAAGTCAGAGACCATATCTTAAACATGTCTACCTCATATCTCTGCCTTTCAGAATAGTATTGATTTTGTGCTATCACCAAAAACTTATTTTATAAAACACTCAACACTATACTAAAGATGGATGTTGGAAAATTTACTTGTGTGACTAATTATAGTGTCATCTTTAGACAGTAATCATATGATGTTTTCTATCACAGTATTTATGCGCTGCCAGTTGAGCCGGTTACAGAAAGGGCATGCCACAGATGAATGGTTTCTGCTCAGTTCCCATATACCATTAAAAGGTATTGAACCAGGATCTCTGCGTGTTCGAGCACGATATTCTATGGAAAAAATCATGCCAGAAGAAGAGTACAGTGAATTTAAAGAGGTATTAAGTCATTTACCAGTCTAACTACTTTGATGGCATTAATGAAAATATTTAATAAAAGATCCATTACATTAAATACAGTAATTCCACAGCTTAGTGGCACACTGACAGAGAAAGTTGAAAAACCTTGCAATAGTATGATTTTGATCTTAAGACTATAAGTATATAGCCTACAAACTCATTGTTTTTAATATTATTTAATATTTAATAAATATTCAGTATAACATAATTCCAGATACTAGAATATATAAAGAATATATTTCCTGTTAGTTTCACTGAGAATGCATAGTCTGTGTACTTTTAACAATCTTTCTTGATGTCTTTTTTAGCTTATATTGCAAAAGGAGCTTCATGTAGTCTATGCTTTATCACATGTTTGTGGACAGGACCGAACACTACTGGCTAGCATCCTACTGAGGATTTTTCTTCATGAAAAGCTTGAATCACTGTTGTTATGTACACTAAATGACAGAGAAATAAGCATGGAAGGTATAGTATGCATCAGTTAGTGTGGTACTTCTAAAATTTGGGCTAATAACCAAATTTTATGTAGCAAGTGTATATGGACTCTAACTTAGAATGTACAAAACAGTTAAATCATCTTGTAAGTTATTCTGTTTTCTGTCATTAAAAATTGGCATTTGGAAAGTCAGTTCTATTTCTTCAGCCAGCTAATATTGGGGGATAGCATCTGTTATGGTAAGTTAGTATTAGAATCCACTATGTATGCATCAGTGGCTCATAGTGCCTGATTGTTTAAGAGTGATTTGGTGTACTTACCATGTTCTCTTGTTTATTTTTACTTTTTAATTGTAGAAAAGTTGGATGTTGGCTGCACTTTATTTCTAGCTTCTATGGATATGTAGTTCCCAGGAAATAAAGCTGGACACAGCTTTGTAGCAGCTTACAAATATGTTTGCATACATCAGTTTCAGTTAGCACTTTGCTTCAGTAACAGTGCTTGTTTCTATGATTCCCAAATAAGCTATAAAATCTAGAATTATTTTCTCTTTATCATAGAAAATGTACAATACATACATTAAAGAGAAAGTGACAGTACCTAAGATTGTCTTTTTTGGGGTATATTTGTTTAGGAATTTCTAAGTATGGTTTTAGGTCAATAAATTGATTTATACTGGTATTTTATGCCATTTTCTTACTTGCAAATTACCTTGTATTTTTAAAAGCATGGATCGGTGAACGGTAAAGCTGAATTCTGGTTTCTGGTTGTAGTTTTATCACTAACTTGCTCTTTGTATTTAGACAAGTTATATAACCATTCTAAGCCTTTGCTTTTTCATACGATCATAGTATTAATGCCTTCTCCTATTTATGGTCTATTATATATATATTATTCATATCATAATACACACTTCAATACTATAGGCAGATAAGCATATTAAAGTGGGTATAATTGAGGAAACTGGTTGAGAGAAATGAATTAAGTGAATTTAATTTCCAATTTGGTTCATATTAGTACAATCCTTTACAGATAATCTTTTCATATAAATATCTGTGCAGATGAAGCCACTACCTTATTTCGAGCTACAACACTTGCAAGCACCTTGATGGAGCAGTATATGAAAGCCACTGCTACACAATTTGTTCATCATGCTTTGAAAGACTCTATTTTAAAGATAATGGAAAGCAAGCAGTCTTGTGAGGTAAGAATTTAATGTCTTAACTGTTTCATCAAAGTGTATATTTTATTATACAGTAATTTATAACTAAATTACATTTTAAGGAAATTTTATTAGCTCTACAGTATTACTCACCAAAGCAGTTATACGTTTTGTAATACATTTAGAAAAATGTTTTGCAAAACAGACTTTAAAAAGATGTACTTTTTCAGTTAAAACCTCAAATTGTATGAGACAGTCAAAGTACTTCATCATTTTTCCTACTGTACTAAAGGTAAAAGTATTTGCTAGAGACTTTTGGTGTCTGCCTAGTGCTCTGTGGCACTTTTTTAGCATTTAGGTTTTCCCTTTGGAGGTTCTGATGAGGAAAAGGAAAGGTATAGACATTCCTCTTGAAAGCAAATCAAAACTTCCTTTTAGAATTAATTATTAAGACTAGCGTAAATTCATAACAAACCAGTACAATAGAAAAAGTAGCGTTTCACTTAAGGCTATTCTCTCCTTTTGACGGTAGAATGATGACAGAAGGAAGCTATTAAAAATAGTTTTTAGATCTAATGCAAAACTAGTAAGGAACTGCTTTTGATGATACACATTAGGAGCTATTTAATGTTAATTCTGCACTAAGTTGTCAGTTTTTACTAATCAACTTAAAGTGAAGAAATGGATAATTTCAGTGTTGAAAACTGGGCTGACACCATAGCTAGCCTAACTGTCAAGGATGATACAGTAATGCAGCAGGTCAGCAGCTGGGATGTTGATTCCCAGAGGATTTTAGACTTCTATGGACAAACCTCCATTGCTTCTAGACCAGAATCCTAGTGTCAAGGACGACTGAAAGTTTTGAGAGGTTCATGAATATACTTAAGGCATTTGGTATTTTATTAGTCCTTAATTAGGCTTAATTTCATTCAGAAGCAATTTTATATTTAATAATTTTTCCCTTCAAATAAACAGAACTTATAACAGTAGTTTGGTGATCTTTCTTCTTGTTTAAATACCAGTATGTTTGTGAGAATGTAGCTACTAAAGCTGGTATTTTTGTTTCTAGTTGACAATTATCTATATAAATACAGGTGATCCACTTTTGTGTGCTTGTAAAAATCTATGGTGAAGTGTGATGAATGAAATAGGAGAAAATTTTAATTCTCGTATTAATCCTAAAGCAAATGAAAATCATTGAACAATCATTACTTGTTCTTCAGCTATAAGTTAACTGGCAGTTAATGGTAAACCTATCAAAAGGAGTTTCATAGAGCAAACTACTTAAAAATCCTCCTTTACCCTTTACCCTGTCCCAAAATATTGAAAAATAGAGAACCTTGGAAAACAACTGTTTCTTATCTTGATCATTACCAAGATGCATTTATATTGATTTATTCCTTCTCTTAGTTAAGTCCATCAAAGTTAGAAAAAAATGAAGATGTGAACACTAATTTAGCACACCTATTGAACATACTTTCAGAGCTTGTGGAGAAAATATTCATGGCTTCAGAAATACTTCCACCGTAAGTGGTGAAATTTTAATTAACAAAAAATTATATCTCTGCATTTTGAAAAATTTGTATTTGTAAAACATGTGTTTTTCCACTGTCCTGATGTTGTTAAACTCTGGGAAAATAGGATTTTTATAATTTACAAGATGAATTATGTTTATAGAGTGGCTTGAGGAAACCAGAGTGAATGAAATATTTATATTAAAATAATCATATTTTTATATAGGCCAATATGTCTCATTTATATTTAACTTGGGGAGTGAATAGAGGCTTGAAGTTTCAGATTTGAGAAAATCATACAAGACATACATATGTAGCCTGTACTTGAGTATCTTCTTCAAAATGTCTACCAGATAATTTGTTGGTATTTCCTTATGGCCTCCAGTGTTAGTGGACTCGCTCACTTATTTAGGTAGAAGTTATTTTAACTTAAGTGAAAATTTGTCCCCAGAACCTGTGCTCATTTATTAGTTCCAATGTATCCTCATTTAATACTTCTTTCATACTTGCTATTAATAGAGAAGTAGTCTAAAAATATGGTAAGATATCTTCCAGAGTAAATGTAAATAAGTGAATTGCTAATTAAAGTTTTCCTTATCCTTTGCTAAATGTATTTATGCTTTTATTTAGCTAAGTACTTTTTGGGGGAAAATGGCAATTGCATTAAAATGTGGTGTATTTACTATTAATTTACTATTTACTTAATTTCCTATTACGCTTTGGGATGCAATGAGATAATTATTTGTACTTTACTTTTTGTATTGAGATGATTGTTTTATTTTGGCAGGACACTGAGGTATATTTATGGGTGTTTACAGAAATCTGTTCAGCACAAGTGGCCAACAAACACCACTATGAGAACAAGAGTTGTTAGGTAAGGTTCACCAGTTCTTTTATTATATCATTGTATGTCACATGTAGTGATAGTCAAATGTATAACTGAAAAGTTGCAGAATAACAGTACAGTATATACAATTCAAAGCCTTTTCCTTTTATGTCAGTCTTGCTGAATTATTTCTGAGTTCAAATGACTCCTAACTTTACCTTTCTATGTTTTATGGAAGTTACCATGAGATACTTAGCTACCTTTTAAAAAATCTTTTATAATGAAGTTAAAAGTTACATAACCAATAAAATCCATACATAACTTCATGTACTAATATTCTTCGTACACATATAGATACATATACATAAATATAGAAAGAGGAGGAAGAGAGGAAAGAGAAATTGATTTGGTTGCTGCTGAAAGGAAAGAACAGTAATTGTTGACCAGTTGAGATGTTAATTGATTTGTAACATAATCTTTAATTTTGGGCTGAGCTCCAGTCATGGCCTCTAATTCTGAAGCGATGTTTCAGGTGAGCTTGTTGTCCAATAGTGAGTAATTGTGTTAACAAGCCATAGAATTCTGTAGCTTATACAAGGGGACTTTATTACCATTACTTTAACTTACTTTTCCAATGAAAAAAATGGTTACGTGGAGCTTACATTGCATATGGGCTTTTGATAAGCATATACCAGTCCATTGAAGGAAACTGGCAATTTATTACAAAAGCACCAGAGAATATGGCAGTCTAATAATAATGTATTATGTGGAATATATACTTTGTCATGTTATAGCCCTAAAAAAATTTGCTGCCCACTAAAGACCTGTATCATATAGTTAATTTTGAAAATGTGTGTTATTCCTACCCCCAATCTAAATTTTGTACAGATAAATTCTATTAAAGAGATGACATAATATTTAAGAATCATAGACTCTGTACTTCTTGGCTTTACAGCAATTGAAAGGAATATAAAAGAATTAAAAGCATATACTGTTTCAGCGAAGTTATATGTGTGATATAATTTAAAGTGGGTCTGTAAACTATAAGTTTTGAACACGTTTAATTGATAAGCCAACAGCAGGAAATTCTGCTTTGTGGTTTTATTTCATGCTACAGGTTATCTTAAGGGGCATTGATGCCTACAATGGTGCTTCCTGTCTCTATTTCGCTTTTATAAATATATGTGAATCTATCTCTTTCTTAAATTAAAATTGTCTTTAAAAATATCACAGAAATATTTGTACACTGAAATTGTTCTATGGTTTAATGTTGCCAGATTATATTTCATATTTGAAGACATTTAAGGATCAAATGTTTTTAGCAAAATTTATGCAAGATTCTTCATAAATTAAAAAATAAAATTTAAAGACATAATAATTGTATGTGGTAATTTTAATAAATGCTGAGAAGTTACATATTTTCTAAAAATTAGAAAATTGGTGTATATTGGAAAATAAATCTGAGAAGACAGATTATCCAAACTAAAATAGAGACAGTGCAATTACTTTAATCTCTAGAAGACATTTTATCAGTTTTGAGAATAATATTTCTGTTTACAAGGAGCAAATGGTCAGTTGTCAGTGTGTATTCCTCTTAAGAGGAAATGAAAGAAAATGATCTTCATGCAACCTGTATGCTCTACCACTAACTGAAAGATGGAGTAGGAATAGTTACATAAGCTTACAGATTTACATTATCGCATTGTCCCAGAGTAGGAATAATAGGTAAAACTATATATGACAACTGTTATTAAACCATGTTCTTTTATAGAATTTTGTTTTTTTTACTATTATTTTGTAATTTGAGAACTTTAACTTTGGAAAGATTTCTTTATTGTCATAAAAGCTTTTCAGCATTCTATTGTATACATTTTGATCTATCAAGAAATCCCTTTTTCCCAAATACAGTGGATTCCTATTTTTATATTATATATACTTAAAGATAGTTAAAATTAATTGTATTTATAACAGACTCTGCTGGGTGTTCTATTTAAAAGACAGAAGAGAAGTGAGAGAACAGTAGTTTTAGGATCTCACAGGAATGTGTATGTATCTGTACAAAGGTTTATTTGTACTCTCATGCTATTTCAGAAATTCTTATTGTTTCAAAATACACTGCTTCCTCAAAGTAGCTATGAAATGTACTACTTGCCTAGAATGAATAAATAGTAGCCAAGAAAGTAAATGCTATCAATAAAACTTAAATCATCCCAAAATAAGTTCAAAATTCCAAGTCTGAGAAAAATGTATATGTTTAAGAAGGAATTATATATGTTCTTAAAGTTATGTTTGGTCTTTACTAAATTAGTTCAAAGTTCATGGTTTTAATATTAAAACTTGGTTTATATTTATTACTTTAATAAGATACATGTAATTTTCTAAAAATAGTTTTTTTCCTCCCATTCTTAGTGGTTTTGTTTTTCTTCGACTTATCTGTCCTGCCATTCTGAATCCACGGATGTTTAATATCATCTCAGGTAATCAGCTTCTGTAAATTTGAGACTGAAAGAAAGTTTCATAGCATTTAGTAAGGATACTCACTTTTTTCTTTTAAATCTAATTCTTTTAATTCTCCAATTCTATGACTTGATGTAAAATATTCCAAAGCACCCTTCCTTTTCCTTCTTCCTTCAACTTCTTACCCTTTTCAATCTAATACCTGAACCTCTGATGACATTAGACATACATACCTATATTTTTCCTCCTTATCTGTGTCTCAAATTCTGTATAATAAGTGACTTTTTCCAGTTTGCAACTTAGCATTTTCAGTTTGTGGAAAAGCTTTCTGTGTTCTTTAAACCCATGCTAAAATGTCCCTACCACTGTGAGCTCCATTTTAAGGTCAAATTAAAATGAAAGCTGCAACTACAATAATGCTTTGTGAAGACGAAGAAAATGGTCCTTTAGAGGTTTCTTGTTGCCAGTAATATGTTAATAAGCCACTTTAAACTCCAATAAACTAGACTTGGTTTGTTTATTACCACATATCTATTATGGAATGACTTTTGGATGTTGTAGGCTTCTTTCAAAGAAAGGGTAAGAGTGATAATTGTGACTGGGAGTGTAATCATTCACTATTAAAGAAGAAATTGAACCACCTTTAACTTGAAGCTCAAAGTTGTACTAAAATTATCTTAGAATATTTCAGTTTTGTACAGCAATCATAATTTCTGTAACTATCTCCCATTATTTAAAATGGTCCTGTTTATGGATCTATTAAGTATTAACAGTCTAGAATTCTTTAAGGGAGATATGTTTATCTGAATGTTGTCTCTGAACAATTAATTAGGCCTTACTATGTGTAGTTCAGCAGTTCAAGATAAAAAAATGTGTAATCTAAAACCAGTCATGTAAGCTACCTATAAGGTTTTACTGTTAAATAATTATCTTAAATCTTGGGGCATATAATAGCCACCCATACTTTTCATTTACGTCCTACTGTCTGCATTTTACAAGGAAGTGTCTCCTGATTTTTTAAATATTTAAAATGGTTTATTATTAAATTGCATGTTTTTTTTTTTTCCCCTCAGAGGTCTCAAAATTTTTTTAATATGCTTTTTAAAGTGAAGTATTTGTAGTCATTGGAGCTTGGGAAAAAAGGATTGCAAATTGCTGGCCTGAGTGTTGAAATTAGCTTTGTGGATAGTCGCTGAGGGTGTGTGGAGTTGGTCTTTAGCAGTAAAGTTAAAGCTTTGGGGAGATTTTAAAAAGTTATCAGCCAGTTGAAAATTGCTGAGTATTGTGTACCCTTTTCATAAAACTAGAATGCTGACAAACGTATTCACAATTTTTCCCCCTTTAACTCAAGTATTTTTGAATTACATAGGTCATACATTTTTCCAGAAAACATTGAATTCTGAATGGAAGAATGTTAGTATTTCTGACAGTAAAGAAACACCTATAGTACTAACTATAAAGGTTTACCTGGAAGTGCCTTTGGAGTTTGTATGATTTGCTGTGTCCAATTTTCTTATAGATTCCCCATCTCCTATTGCTGCAAGAACACTGATATTAGTGGCTAAGTCCGTGCAGAACTTAGCAAATCTTGTGGAATTTGGAGCTAAGGTAAAAACATTTTGGTACTTTAAAATGTTATTTAGGAGTAAAGCTTTGACATGATAAAACTATAAAATAGTTTAAATACATTTTCAACAGCAAATATTTTGTAAGGAAAATTTATATTTTTGTTGATGTGTTCATTTTTAAAAAGTTTTGTTTCAATTTTACATTTAAATAGTGGAACTTTTAAAACTACCATTTGATCTTTATGGAAAACAGTTACTTCAGTTTCCATTATGGTTAAGTTCTTCCACCAGTAAGCAGCCTTTAAATTGTATCCCAATCTGTTTTTTTATTTATTTCACAATAAGTATCTAGCATAAGTATTAAAACTCAGATGACTTTTTTATTTTTTAGATTTATTTATTTATGCGTACAAGCTGGGGTGTAGGCCAGAGGTGTGGGGGGTGAGAGGATTCACCAGAGACAGAGTGGGGAGCAGAACAGGCAGATACACTGAAGTACACTGCTGAGGGGAGCAGCAGGTGAGACAGGAGAGGTCTGCTGCACCATGTGGGAAGCTCCCTGGCTCGGTATTGAACTCATGCTGCAGGGGCTCTGGTTAGCTTTATACTGCTGTGCTTAACCTATTGTGCCATCAGGGACGCCCTTAGATGACTTTTCTAAATGCCCATAGGTGACCCCAAAAAGGATAATGATTTTTAATATTCTAGTAGCATTATATTATGTCACCTACTTTTGTTAATGTATAACAAGTTTCTTGCCATAACTGAAAATACACAGCTCTTTTCTTCTTAATGATACAGTATACCATTTTTGCAAACATTATATAGGCCTCAGTTTGATATTTAGATGGTTTCCAATTTATCATTATTACAAAACACTGATTATATAAGTATTCTTCTATGTACTTCCTTTGAAACTTGTCTTGTTTCCTTAGTGCATTTTGGAGTAAAATTGGCTTAGAATATTTCAGAAAGATGTTTTTGCTACCCAAATCCTTGCCAAATTCGATTATTATTTTTTGCCAATCTGATAGGCATATTACTTGTATTTCATTACTTTCAGAGACTAAATGATTTTTCATGTTCACGTCTTTGTAATTGACTATTGATGTCCTTACCTGGATCTTACTGAATTAAAGAGAGCTTGCATTAATACTAATACTTTGCTGTTTTACAACATAGCATATTTTTAAATAGATTTAAGATTTTAGTATGAAGAGCAACTTACCTGTATGACTTAGCTTTTGATTTATTTTCCTTTTGCAGTCCTTAGCAACATTATAAATTCTACATTCTCTGCTCAATTTTAACCTTAAGTTTGACCCATGTTTGTTTTGGTGCTTGGTAAATAAGCCTCTTAGTAAGTTTTATGAATGAATTACATATGAGCAACTTGTGTTTGATAGGCTGTGTGTTCTGATTTGTTTTCATCTAGAATTTCTCATTCTTTCATTAAAGAATATAGCTGTTAGCTTTTATTTCAAGGATAGTACTATCACTGGATGATTAAATTCTTGTGAACACATACTGCTGATGGACATAATTAGACTTGTTAAGAAATCTTGCTATATGTATGGTTTTGTTTTAGGTCAGACAATGTTTGGTTTTAATGCATGTAGTAAACTAACGTTTTTATATTTTTAGGAACCGTATATGGAAGGTGTCAATCCATTCATCAAAAGTAACAAACATCGTATGATCATGTTTTTAGATGAACTTGGGGTATGTATATTATTTCTCAAGAACTATGAGAGCAGTAGTATACCTGAGAATTAACTCATTTAATCCATACTTTTAGATTTTCTATATAGAACTAAAAAAAATCCAAAAGTTGTTTACCTTCCTAAACAAATTTTTTCATTTGATTGTAGTTTTAACCATTGATTCTTAAACGAAATGGTTTGAAGCAAGCATACACTGTATTGTGGCTTTTGATTTCTTGTTTCAGCTTTTAGTTTCTGGGTTGTTTTTCATCATCCTCTTAACTGTTTCATCTACTACCTGCGACATTCTCTTACTGTCCTATGTGATTGTTGAAAAGGTGAATAACCTGTGGTTCTGACTAGATTAAATGAGTATATGAACTGGAGAATGAGCATTATAAGACACTGGGTTTCTTAGTAAAGTTAAATTTTGATTGTTACATAGATTTTCAGATACCAAACCAATTTTGAACTAATTGTTATCAGTAATACAGTTCATGTTATATAGAAACCAGAGTGGGAACATGTATATGTGAATTTAGCCAGGTCTGGGACATGAGGGAACGTTAGACTAGGAGATTGAGGTGTTGGTCTTCTTCCGTAAGGCATTCAAATTCAGTTAAAAACACAAACCACCACACCACTTCTTCAAACTACTCGGGACTGCCTCTGGGCCCCTAGTTTTGCAACCTTAGGTATTGAAACTAGTGTTAAGAAATTATAGCATATCTCCATGTTTATAATGAAGTTGAAAAATAAAGGGTCGAGTGCTGAATGTCCATCATCTTTTTATATGTGAACTCCTGGGAAGTTCTGAAGATAGTATTTCTAATTACAAATAATAAACTTAGTGATTGAAAAAATTTTTTTTACTATGATCTTTAAGGAGCTGTCAGAAAACAATTTCCCAGTGTTTAGGCTAGCTAGTTCTATCGTTCTGGGTTTTTATATTCATGGTTGGGACTCCATTTTTCTTCCATAATCCAAAATATTTGCAGTTCAGCCTTTTCTGTTTATCAGTTACGCCATATAACCTAGCCTTTCAAGCTACTTCAAATTGAAGTATTCTAATTCTTCCAGTCTTCTCATACTCTCCTATTCCTTTACCTGTATTAAATGAATAAATGTATAACTGGATCAGCTAATGAATAGCTTTCTAATTTTTTGTTTATACATTAAAAAACTTAAGTGTATTGGACTTTTTAAGAAACAGATAGCAAATACTGTTACCACTGCGGGGGGATGGATTTATTCAAAACCACATGTTAAATTTTACTCTGAGGCTTTATTAATGCTAATAGAATATTCGGTGACTTTCTGAACCTTTTCCAGGATACCATAATTAACTTTATTTCCACATAGTAGCAGGTATTTTGGGCACCTCGTGTATAGGCCAGGTTCTCATCACACTTTGATAATGGTGCCTGCTCTTATGTAGGCTGTTTAATATGTACAATAGCATTAGAATTTTAAGAGAAATTAATACATGAAGGTTAAAAATTCTACTGTAAACAATTAGGATTTTTTTCAAAAGAGACTATAAATATTTGTGTTTCTAAGTGCAATTTTCTGATTTTCTTAAAAGAATGTACCTGACCTTCCGGACACTACAGAGCATTCTAGAACTGACCTGTCCCGTGATTTAGCAGCATTGCATGAGATTTGCGTGGCCCATTCAGATGAACTGCGAACACTCAGCAATGAGCGTGGTGCACAGCAGGTAGGTTTGGCCAGCATCCATTAACAAAGATGTTTTATTAGTACTCAGGTAGCATGCCAGCTTAAGACTGTGAGATGGTAATAAATTGCTGAAGTATGGTTAACATTTTATCAGTTCTATTGAATTTTTAAGAACCTAAGTCATATTCCAAAAAGATCTGACAAGAATAGGTCCAGACCATCATGTATTTTCTTTGCCCCTAAATGTTGAATGTTGCTTT
The DNA here is from genome assembly GCA_004024925.1 of Scalopus aquaticus. NCBI lineage: Eukaryota > Metazoa > Chordata > Mammalia > Eulipotyphla > Talpidae > Scalopus > Scalopus aquaticus. The sequence goes on from PVIJ01002110.1 coordinate 120,949, forward strand.
TGAGTCTCAATAACTGTTCACTGAAAAATGGTGGTATTCATACACTTAAGTGAGCTAATACTAATGTGGCTTTCCCTATCACACACACAATGAATAATATGTAAACTGTGAAACACATGAAAATTATTTGAGAAGTTTGATAAACATATTTCAAGATCTAGAGATGCTGGAGTGTGGCCTTGGAAACTGCCATTTCTAGTAAGTGCCCGTGAGCACTGTCACTACACTGGCTGACCATTTGGTAAGGACCTTGTGGAAGAGATTAAAGGCATTGAATTTGGTGATTCTGAGTTCTGTTCAACCTAAGAATCTGAAATATTCAAATTTGGGCAACTTAACCTGGTTCACTTAAGGTTCCAATCACATTAGAAACTTATGCAGACTGTGTGTGATGAACCCATGGCATGTATGTCTTAGTACACTGGAGCTGCATTTACTTATAACATGCCCTGGATATTAAATTAAAAATGAAATTCTTACTGAAGAACTGGCCCAATGAAGAATTTTAAAGAAAGGTAAAGGAGTTGCTGGATTTTAGGCCCAGTGCAGTTAGAATTTCTTCTGTGGTTCCTTAATGCTGCAGGCTCTTGCCCTTACATGGTCTAATAGGGCTTAAGATATATGGGTGTCATTTACAGTAATCTATCTTCTGGCAAGATGTTCCATTCCAAGTAGATGTGAGAATGAATATAAATTTATTCACTTCAGCATACAAAAATCATGCCTTGACCAAAACATTATAACACTGAAGAAACTCAGTTTTGTGTGTTGAGTGAATATTTTTTGAATTGAAGCTGGTAGGGTTTTTAATCAAATTCAGGTTTTCATCCCTCCAATTTTTGACAAACTTTCAATTTTTCCTTGTCTAGCATGTACTGAAAAAGCTTCTGGCTATAACAGAACTGCTTCAGCAAAAACAAAACCAGTATACAAAAACCAATGACGTCAGGTAGCAGCCTTCGCCCAAGTATTCTGCATGGATTCAGCATGCCCAACATGGTAATCACATCAGTATACTGTCTCCTTTGCTCTTGCCAAAAAATAGCACACCTTTCCACATTCCAGTGATGTGTGAGCTATGCAAACAAAACCCCAGATTCTGCTGGTGAGCGGTGCCAGCAGCTTTGTAAGCTATCTGTGCAGGATATTTGCACTTTTTCCATATATGGAATCAATCTTTACCAACCTCTGAGCCTTGGTGTACTGATCACCTTTCACACAACAAAATGCTTTGACTGTATCTTGAACTTTGAAAATATATTTTAAATACATCCAATTGCCAAAGTTTTGCTGTCTCTTGGAAAAAGAAGTATGAAATCAGCTGACAAGACAGTCTCTGTTGACAACTGAGTATATAACTGGATTGCAGACTGTTCTTACTGTAACTTCTTCCTGATTAGGAATATGACCGTATGACTGTTCAATGACTATTTGTATTTACAGTTTCCAGAGTTTGACATTATAATAGGAACAATCTTTGCTGTATACTTTTTTAAAATACTGTGCTATTTCTCTTGCTGGAACTGTTCAAAGAAAATATATAGAATGGATCTATTGCTCATCAGCTTTATTTTTAAACATACCACTTATTTTGTTGGAATTGTCAAAGACTGTATTTAGATCTCATAATACTTTTGTTAAATGTTTACACAGTAAACAGTTTGAGTTCAATAAATATTATTGGTCATTGTACTGGTCAATGCATGTTACCCCATTCAACCATTTTATAGATTACCAAACTTTGTCAAAAAAAAAGTCCAAGAATGCTTTTGTCAAAAGTATTCATTAATTCCAACTTGATTTTTTTGGTGATACAAATATCAGCCACTTAACAGCTATCCATCTTTGAACTTCTGACTACTTGTTGTATCTGCTGGATATTTAGTTTGTATAGTTTTATTTGCTTCTGTATGTGTATTTTTGTGAAGTATTCACAAGGGTTAAGTTAAAATAAAACCAAGGGATATATTGCATAATTGGCTGCTTTTCTCTAAATACAGCTAAGCATTTAATCCCATCATTTTCTTCCTCCTCTGATGGCAGTTCTAATGCAGTACCAGAGCAAGGTCACCGGGAGAAGATGAAACTTAAAACCATTATGTACTTGTTTACCAACAATTTTTTCTCACTCCCTTCTACTCCCCTCCTCCCCCATACTGTAAACAGGAGAGAAAGCACACAAAACCACGTGGCAGAACATTTGTAATAGATGAAGGGGATAGAGGAACCATGGGTGTTATAATATACATTTCCCCCTGAATAGCCATTTCCCACATAAAGAAAAACAAGGCCTAGATACACAGTCAAGATAAAAATCTTGCATTGCTTACAGGTAAGAAAGTAGCAGCAAATTATATATTGTTATTATCTAAAGCCATATAAATTGGAGTTACAGTTACTGGCAATATTTCAGACTGTTCAAAGAAGTGTAATTCAAATTGAAATGTTACAGATATTTATCTTGGCTGCACATTACAGTAATTTTTTTGAAGAACCCCCCCATATGGAAATGTTTTCAGGTAATACTATCCTCGGTGATTACCTCTGCGTACCTAATAGTAAAGTATCTATTAGCTGAGGTACATGCTGTAGATTTCAGTAGCAACATGCAAAATTACTGTCATTTGAGAAGTCATTTTATAAAGGTTTCTATAGGGTAAAACATTCCTTAGCATGTTTAAAGCTGACCACTAAGGTGGTTTTTTTTGTGGTGCCTTTTTTCCAAAACGGGTAAGTTTGTTTATTACATTTTCCTTAAAAAAACGTGGGTAAATAAATTATAATTTTATTAAATAAATTATAATTTTAATTTATTTACTATGGAGACTAATTTGGTATTAGTCATGGTGGGCAAGCTTATACAAAGCAGGTGCCATTCTGGCTCCTTCGAAGATGCTTTATTTCATGTAATGCTCTTAGCAAAGGGAAATACTTTAAATAGCAAATAGAAAAGTTTAACTTGATGCTTTCATATTATTTCATTTTTTAAATAGTTAAATGCCAGTTATACTTCTCCCTTCTGATTAGCTAGTATTGACAAATCAATTTCAAATAATTAGAGAGAATCTACCAGGTCATCGTCAGTCCATTCTTCCTGAGGAGGAAAGAAAATAAGTTTAACATTATACTGAAGCATAATCAGTATTGCTTACCTTCTTGCCTTCCTTTAGGAAAATGTTCTCCTCTTACTATACTGATTACAGAAGGTAAATGAACCTAAATGAACCAGGGAAATTTCTAGTAGTTTCATCTTGAGTAACATGGTGTGGTCTCACCAGAATATTCCCATGAGGAATAAAAGATGTGATTTTACACCTAATTCATTTATGTCTGACTTGCCAGGTAAAATTTTCTTTCAAAGGGTAGAAAAACAATCCTTGAGAGTAAATATAAACAGCAAAAGTTTAACAGGTATGTAACCCTGTGCCTTCTATGATGACAGAATTCTTCATCAAGTAAACACTACTTCAGAAAAGGCCGAGTCAGAAATGGGAAAAATCCTAGTTTAGGACATTGTACATAAAGGTTGTACCAAAAAATGAAGGCTTCAAAATCCCACTTCTCTATATTGCACGCTACATCTTTTTTTAATATACGTATTTTACTAAAGTAACATTGCATTGTAACATAATTTAGATCTGTAAGAATCAACATGTGTAAATCCAGTTCTGTCCATTATCATTGTCAAACTTTCGCCCAATTTATTCACCCATCTTTCTCCTTCCCATCTTGTAATTCTGTTCTTTTGATAGTATAAAAGTTTATTTTTGTTTTACTTAGCTTATCTACTTGAAACAAAATCTTATCATTATACAAAATCAACTTATAATTTACCTTTGGAAAACATACCTCCTCATGTTTGGATTTCTTTGAGACATAATCATCATCTTCATAGCCTTTCCTCTTCTTCCTATAGTTAGCAATCATCAAAATATGTATGTGTGCATATATGTGTGTGTGTGTGTATACATATATATAAAAGCAATCTAATATTGACAACAAATTGTAAAATAAACTAGCAATGCAGTATGAAATACATCTGAAGAACAAAGCATGGACAAATGGAAAGAGACAAGTTATGGGTAGGATGACTGTTATCTTTGAAATTAATCTTTAGTACAATGAATTTCTAATTAAAACTACATAAATTTTCATGTGACTTGTCAACTCTAACTGATCTGAGAAAGATTATGCAAAAATATCAAAAAGAATCTGAAAAATAACAAGAATGGGCATCTTCCAATTATAAAAACGCTATAAAATCTATGGTAATTAAAAATATATTAGCAAAGAATAAAACAATTCAATGATCAGAATAAGTAGGTAAAAAATGACAAATATATGGGAATTTACTCATATCCAAGTATTTAAGATATTGAAAATTATAAAACACCCAGAAAGTCAGCCTGTAATACTTCTATTCATTAAAGTCACATTTCTTTACTTCTATCACTCCTTCATACTTGATACCTCTGAAGCCCAGGAGTCAACTCTACCAATTTATTATTTTTTTTTAATTATTTTTGTGTACAGGCCAGAGGTGTGGGGCGGTGAGAGGGTTCTCCAGAGACAGAGTGGGGAGCAGAATAGGCAGATTGACGGAAATACACTGCTGAGGGGAGCAGCGGACGAGGCAGGAGAGGTGTGCTGCGCTATGTGGGAATCTCCCTGGCCAGGTGTCGAACTCACAGTGCAGCGCTTAACCACTGCACCACCAGGGAGGCCCAAATCTACTAATTTAAAGTCCCCTACTAAGCTATACTTTGCACACTTCATAGGTCCTTGGCTATTCTGCTGTAAAGGTTTAAGAAATGAGTCATGTGTATCTGATCTGAAGGCCTTGATGTATTTTTCTGGCTTCTCATACATCATGCAGCAGCATGTATTTATTTTAAAGAAATCAAAAACTTTTCAATTGTATCTTAACTATAAGATTCCATCACTAATTCCCACTAAATTGTGAAGAGAACTTCTGACTGAATGCATTCCACAGAGAACAGAAAACAGTAGTTTCGCCATTCCTATTCTCAGATCCCTATCTAATTCTTAAAATGTTAGTTATAAGTAGTAGATAAATTTGTAAACAGTCTGAATATGAGGATGTCCACATTCAGCCTAAAAATCGGTAAGACAGGCATTCCTTATGGCTGCAAGAGCTCTAAAAGCACATTTTTCTGCTGCATCCATCTTTAAAGTATACCACTGAAATAAAATATACCAAGTTTCCTCACTAATACAGAAACCAAGTGGAATGGAACAGTATATATTTGTTCCTCAGATGAGATGTTAGACCTGTTAAGAACCCAAAAGTAAAAAGGCCAAGGAGACATTCAGGGATTCCCTATGAAGGCTGCCCCATAGGCTCCCATGAGTACAGAGTAAGACAAGGCCTGTAAGCCGAAGAACACAGTGACAGGCAGGAACAGACCTAGACCATGAAAGGCGAACTGTTACCTCATCTTTAAGCCTGTTAGAAATGTCTACTCAATAGAAAAAACCCGATTTAATGGGTAGTCAGTTTTCCCCAGATGAAAATGATTTAAGGACCAGCTGGAGAGGAAACAATTCTATATCTATTCTTGAGTAACTGTCAGATCTACTTACGTAACTACATTGAGTGCAAGCTCAGCAGAGTGACATCTCTCCAACTTCTGTTTCAGAACAGCAACTTCTTCAGATCTGGGGGGCTCATACTTTTTAACCAAGTTTCTCATGCCTATGTGGAGATTAAACAAAAGGATTTTTTAAAAAGATTTATTAGACCAGGGGTGTAGGCCAGAGGGGAGGGGTAAGAGGGCACCAGAGAGAGCAGAAAGCAGAACAGGCAGATCTACTGAAATACACTGCTAGGAGGCGCAGCATACCAGACAGGAGAGGTCTGCTAAGCCATATGTGATTTAGCTCCCTGGCCAGGGATCAAACTCAGGCCACTGAGGTGACAGCATGATAGCATTGTGATTTAACACCTATGCCACCAGGAAGGCCCTAAACAAAAGGATTTAAACTAGATAACAAAAAGCACTGTTCCCATTAGAAAAAGAGTAATATTTTCCCATCTAATTATGACAACAGTAACAAATACATCCTTAAAATGTGATTAATACAGAGCAATGCAAATCCTGGTAAGAAAAGAGTCCACTGAACACCATACTTCTAACAGTCTGCTGCTTAGACCATATCATGTCTGGCATTAAGAGCAATAGGCTCTTAAAACCCAGTATTTTTTTTTCTTTCACATCCCAACAAGGTCACTTTTTCTCAGTGTTAAGCCTTATCAATCATCCCTATAAGATTAGTGAATTTGGTCCTTGCTGCCAAATGTATCCATAATAATTTAGCCTACAGTTGATGGCCCAAGAGTGTACTTCTTGTTTACAAAGGAAGCCATTATTACAGAGCAAATAATAGGGGAAGATGCTTAGGAAAAAAACGTGTTGATCCTTTGCTTTGTAACAAAATGCGGAACCTACATAATGAAAACCTTTCCTCTTTAGACTAAAAGCAAACCACTATTAACCAGTAGCTTTATAAATTGCAGAATACCCTCTACCTGATCTGTTTGTATTATCCAACCACAATTTAAAAAAAAATACAAATCTCAATATTTATTAGGGAAAAGACCACATAGATCCAGTGCTCATTAGCTAGCCACGTGCTCCAAGTAGGTGATGGCTACTGATACCATAATGCAAATAAGGCCATGTCTTCAATGTAACTGAGATACTTGTGACTCAACACCCTTATAGCAAAACCTTTGTTCTGAAAAGTTCTGTATTTTATCAAGAGCTATTATTTCATAGTAAAATACATGGACTACAATAAAGAAAAGGCTGAAGAAATCAGTAATAAAACTGTCAGCTATAAAAATGAGCAGAGAAGATTATCTTTAAGGCCTTTACCTACTATGATAAAATCCATGATATTAATCTCTGGCCAAATCACAATTAGCTTTAGAAGTGAACCCTCTAGTGGTATAATTGAAGACCTACAGATTCCTAAATTCAAATCCATCTCAAAGTGGGAAACCTCAGATGATTTCAAGGAGAGAACCAAGAAATGTTACTTATAGGCCCTGAAACATCTTAATTTCTAAAACATAAAAACACTCATTGATTATCATTCAAGAGCTTCAATCTCATATTTTACTGACTTATTAAACTACAAATTTAAGAAAGTGAATTGGAATAAAAAGTTTGGGGGCTAAACACTGGCTTTCAGTTTTAAAGAGTAAGCTAGTAGCCATGAGCATTGTGACATGGGCAAAAGGATAGGGCTGGCTAATCAATCAGTTAAGTGAAGTGTCAACTCAACCCCAAAGACCGTTTCTCAACAGTGACAATATTGACAGTTTGGGTAGGGTAGTTCTTTGTTTTTAGGGACTCTTAATTTCTTGATGCTGCCATTAAAAATTATCACAAATTTAGCAAGGCTTAAAAGAAATGTATTTTCTCACAGTTTTGAAGCCCAGGAGTCTGAAATTAATTTCACTGGGCCAAATCAAAGTTGGTAGGGCCACAGTCCGTGGAAGTGCTAGGAGAAAATCCCATTCTACTTCTGTCCCAGCTTCTGGGGGCTGCCAGCATTCCTTGGCCTATGGCTTTGTTACTCCAGTTTTCAAGACCAGCATCTTTAAACCTCTCCGCTTTCTTCATTTTGCCTACACTTTGTCAAGCTTCCCTCTCCCTTTCTCCAACAAGTACTCCTGTGCTTGCCTTTAGACAATATGTAAAGAATACAAGTAATGTCCCCATATCAAGATTCTTTACCACATTTCCACATCTGAAAAGACATTTTGGTGTTTGTTTTTTTTTTCCCTTTTAGCCTTATAAGGTAACATATACAGGTTCCAGGGATTAGGATGTGGGTATTTTTTGAGGGGGAAACCCATTTTTCAGCCATGAGACAATATTGTCAATTTTAGCATGTTTTACATCATTTTTATTTCTACCTACTAGATGCTGGTAGCTACCACCATCCCCACCTCAAGTTGTCACTGTCAAAGCTGTCTTAAGATACTGCATAAATTGCCCCCACTTAACAACCATGAATTCTGTAAGATCACCTAACAAAATGACCAGCATATGACCAATATTACCCAGTTAAAGCTGATTTACCCACAAAACAGAAGTTTCTAATTTAAATATTATCTTTAATTCATTCTCCTTTTGATCTTTTTCAATGATCTATTATATAATTGTGTACAGTTTAAAAGGACCCTGATTGGAATCCTAACTCTTTCTGAATCTATTAATACTTTCGCTTTCCTATTAAGCTCTCTTTATGTGAAAACTATTTCATGTACTCTCTGTTTTCCACCAATGTATCTGACATGCCTCCATGAAACTAAACAATAATCAGGTTATCTATCTCAAGTTATATGAAGATACTTATTTAGAAAATATCCTTTATAATTGAACATTGGAGAACATCATACTTACTTTTCATTATATCTAGTAACTGTGACAAGCAAGTTCTGTTCTCTTTCAGCATCAGACTTTCTGATAAATAACTGGAAAATAATTTCAAGTTTTAATCTATTGAACACATACAGCATCTTGAGAAAATGTTATTTTTTAAATTATTAAAAATTATAAATTATTTCCCCCCTTGTTTATTCAAGTTTAATTTGTTATTTTGAAAGTATTGACATTACTTTGAACTTCCATATTACAACCTGTAACTCAGATTTAACGATTTACTACAATTTAGATTAAAAAATACTTAATATTCAAAGTTTGTCTAGTTATATAAAATATAACCTTTCACAGGGAAAACAGTAGGAAAATAATGGTAGTAGTATTTGGCAATGCTTTATTTAATATGCAAACCCTGTGAGTCTAACCTCATTTTATAGACACGATCTTGAGTCACAGAAAAAAAAACAAGTTGTGACTTTGCAACTGCCCAAAATCATAAAGGTAGGAAATAGTAGAGCTGGAACCTGGCTCTTGTAAGGAATCTCCCTCACCTTAACATCAGGTCCATATTAACTACAGTTACTTTTCTTAGAACTAACAAGTATTCAAACCAAGTTATCACCCCATGCTTTACAAATCTATGACATCTTATTTGCACTGAGTCCAAATCAAAGGTGTTAATACTTTTCCAGAAATGTAATTATATGCTTCCTTAGAACAAAGATAGTATAAAATTATAATTTCTACATTTAAACTTTAGTTACACTGAGGTTTTATGTACCTGAACTTAATCTATAATAAATGTCCAAGTGAACAGATTCTCAAGGCATTAAGTAATCTTTTAAACATGAATGCCAAAAAAAAAAAATTATCAATTTTTCTCCTAGGTGGAATAGTTACAAAAATAAAAATTTTCAAAGATATATAGCAATAAATGTTCTTAAAACTAACCAGATTATTTGAATTATAAAATTTTGATAACTAAATTGGTAGTACAATTTCCTCTACTATGGCAAAATCAATAGCCACCATAACCATTCTGTTTCTGATTATCAATGATACAAAATGTTTTCTCCTTTACCTTTTCTTCCTTAAAATGCCTTATATTTTTGGCATCTTCTTGTGTTTCTGCTTATCTTTTTTTTTTTTTTCTCATTTCTTAAGCATGAAAGTGACACATTTGGTTCTAGGAGTTAACTAACTCACCAGACAGAGTCTTTACCTCTGTGAAATGCTTGTTTAAAAAAAGTTAGCAACTCTTCACTTCAATCCTGAATAAGAAATTTAATCTTTAAAAAAAAAATTCATAAGCAAGAATAAGAAAAACTAGGAGATGAGAAATAAAGTTCTAAATCCAACGAAAAAGAAGAAAACCAGAATTAACAACATAATATCCTAGGAGCAGGAATCTAATGCACCATTCATAATATAACACAGAGGCTTTTTCCCTTTTGGAAATAGCAATAATTGTAAAAAATAATTTTCATATGCCCCAAAAGTTTGCAAAATAAACACAAGTAAAATGGCTTCAAACAATTCGTGAAAAAGAAAAAAATGCCCAAATGTCTATAAAAGTATAACAAATTGGCAGTGAACCCAAGGTACCACAATTCCAGTTTCACCTATCTGAAACTATAACATTAAACTTTTCTAAGGTGAAATAAACTCTGATTTAGACTTTAGGATACTTCATCCCTTTCTTATCAACATAAGAAAAATCTTACCACTGGAAAATTTGCATATATAATGCATAAAGTATAATGCTTAAACAGATTAATCAACCATTTGGTTATCTGAATTATGAAAAAGAGGCCATTTTCCCTTAGGGATGCTTTACATCTAAACTCCACAGATAGCAATTATTTTCCTGGTTACCTTTCCCAACAAGAGCAAGTATTGATAGATTATTCATTCTTATACTCTTAAAAGTATATTATAGTGCATGATGCATAGAAGGCACTCAATAAAGATTTGCTTAGTAAATAAATGGTGGCATAAATCACTTTGGAATTAAATATATATATATATACACACACACAATATGTGAGCTGTGTTTATAAAGAGGCATAGCATGAAAGACAAACCCAGCATCCCTTATATTAGATTTGCCCTAAAATGCAGACTTGTTCATGTCTTAGAAAGGTTACTTGATGTATATACTATGAAATGTGAAATATTTCAATGATGGGTTAGTATCCTATAATCACTAATATTAATATTTCTGCAAGGAAACAAATATTCTTATTAAGCTGAATATTGACTAAGTCTGTAACTGTTTGCTACCACCTTTTAAATGGACCTTAAAATTATGGATGAGGGATTGCAAACAAGTATGTAACAGAGGTTTAAAAAGTTTTATAAAGTTTCTTCAGCTATTTCTAGAAATGAAATTGAGTAGAACCTCAAAAGATCATACAGAAATTAAATGTAAAATTTTAAAAAGTCTAATTTGCTGCTAGCCTAAGCCTGAGTTAATGATACATTAATATTATAATGCAGGTATTTAATTTATGTGCATATGCTGTTGTAAGAATCAGGTGAATTTAACTCACATAGGATACTTATCAGAGAGTCTGGCTCTCAATGTATTTTTATGTATTAACTATTACTGTTTACAGCTCAACTGCAATTCATTTGGATATTCCCAAAAGAATTACTCATTCAATAAATCTTTACTAAATTCCATGTAATTTACTGAATTACGCCTGCTCCACACACAACACAAGGCAGACATATTTGCTATACTCACGTTGCTAATCAGTTCATAAAACTTAAATTTGCCAGATACTGATAGCTATGTCAGCCTTTTGAGGATACTTTACTGATTTACTTGTACTTTAATCATAAATGGATCCTTCCTAACTCGAATTATCTCGTTAATTTAGAATATTCCTTTCCTTAGAGTTTGACTTCATTCTTTCCTTAGCTCCCTTGCCAATCCTCCCAGATACCAGAGATATAAAAGACTGTAGTCATAATCTTAACAGTGAACCTTAAAAACTCAGACTTCCAGGAAGGAATACTTCAGTAATGGCATCTGATTCAAATTAAAACAGAAATTAATACCTTTCCATAGTAATTCCTGCTCTGGATGCACTAGATAAAATGGCAGTCAGGGCAATTTGAGAAGGTGTGTATAAAAGGTAAGCATCTGTCAGTGAAACTCTATTAAGAAAGTCATCAGCTGTTTTCCTCAAAATCTCTGGATTCTCCAACATGGGATAGCGAGTCTAAAAAGAAAGTTTGCAAAAAAGTTATCTATCACTTCTGAGTGTTTAATGAAGTAGTAACAGTTAAAAGAATTTACATTAACTAGAATGTGCTTAATACAGGATGCTCTTCTTGAACAGTACTCCTTTTCTACACCCCATCAACAACAAATAATCTGTCCGTGCAAGACCACTTTGTACTAAGCAATAGAAAGTGCCAAATATGCAGTCACAAAGTTATGCATGTTTTAGGAGTCTGTTGTATATTCAGGGGCTTTCAAACTTTTAAAAATATAACCCATAATAAGAAATATATGCTTTAATATAGCTATAAAATATATTTGAAGTACATGATACTGTTCTGACTCATACTAATTCCTCTTGATCTTTTTTCACCTGAGGAGGGAGCGAAAAGGGAGGCTTTTAGAGATCTGATTGGGTATGAAGTACACCAAAAAAATACTTATTCCCATTTAAATCTTCTCAAGCAATCCAGGTGATTCAGACCTTAGGTCACATTTAGGAATTTCGATTTGAAATCAAATTTAAAAAAATCACATTTTGATTTGAAATCCCTTCTACTTGAAATTTACTTTTGGGATGAAATAAATTGAACAAATCTGGGTTTGATTACAGAAATAATTTTTAGGCTATACCCAGACTATTTTTAGGCTAGACATATGCAAGATTCCACATTTTCTGACAATTATCATTTAAGATGAACCCTAAATCCTGTGTTCTCAAATTTATTTCAGAGATCCACATTCAAGTCTCAAAACAGGAAATTGTCTTTCCTATAATATGAAACAAAATAGCCAGAGTCAGTTGTACAGTACATCAAGCTCTTGCCATTATCTCTAACTTTCTGATCTTTGATATGACAAATTCAAACATTCCATTCTGACTACAGTGTTCCTTTTCCAAATAAACATGTTCAATTACTTTAGAGTTGTTCTTTGACTTCCTCCTCAGAACCTTTGGTCGATTATCCCTCCACTGGCTCCTACTCACCTAAGTCCTCTAGTCCACTTTTCCCTTCTGAATTCCCTGATGGATATGCTGCCAACACATTTCTGGCAAAATTTCAACAGTGGTTTAATTCCACTTTAAATTTTGATGGGACAATGATATCCAAGTCTATACCTCCAGTCTAGCTCTCTTCTCTATCTTCCAGGCACAAAACTACCCACCTACCTGGATGCCTTTTAGGCAATGGAAATTTATCATGTCCCAGATCAGATTCATCAACCCACCACCCTTCCACCATCAACAAATTTCTCTTGTGCCAGGGTTTCCTCTACATCCGGCACCCTTTATCTACCTAGCGCTGATAGCAGCAATCTGGGGGGACACTTGCATTTTAACTAGTATTCCTGCATCCATCTAATCCATTTTCTACATTATGCCTGGCACACACAGCTGTGCAATAAATATGCAGACTGATGCATGAGGTTGCCAGCAAGATTTTTTTTTATGCTACCAATCTAATTATGCCACTCCGCCGACAAATCTTTTCACTGGCTTCCCATTGCTGTATTCAAAATCTTAAATATCACTTTCATAGTCTAGACTCCGCTTTCTACTCATGAAGCACTTTGTGGCAGTATGTGCCCTCTATCTCTAAGCTGTATTTACATTCTTTAGTGCACTGTGGGTTTCACCAGAGAAATCTCCCTGACTAGGATACTTTTCCACCCATTCCTACTCTTGCACTGAATTTTGCTTTAAATAACACTTTCTCAGAACTCTCTCCCCTTTCTTTAAAGCCGTCTCCTTCTAAAACATCCTGTATTTTCCCTCTGTATTACTTAGCACACTGAAATTATAATGACTATCTTTCCCAATAGATTGTAAAGCCTATGAAAGTTGAGGTCATGTTCCCGGTTACATGCTTCAGTACATATAGAAGGTACCGAAATTTCAACTCAGCTGAGCTGAATGAACTTAGCTTTCAACTTCTATTTGACTTTACTCAAGGTATGTCAGTCTTTTTTTCAGGGCCAAAACAAAACTATGTTGCTTTTGTCAATATGTATTTATATATTTGATACCTACATATTGATTCAAGTTTACAATGCACTAAAAATAGAACTCATTAGCTATCTTCTAGTTTAAAATGAAGGATTTTTTGGCTTTTAAAATTAGATCCCTAACGGTATACTTCAGAGTTAGAAGATCTTTTTAAATTTTTTTTTAAAGATTTATTTATTCATACATACAAGTTGGGGTACAGGCCAGAGGCATGGGGCGGCAAGAGGTCACCAGAGACAGAGTGGGAGCTATCTTAACACTTTGTGGTCCGCTCACGTATTAATACATGTTCATCTAGTCTCAGGTTTTTCACGCCACGGTGGATTATTTGGAACTATTAGGAGCTATTTCTTTGATCGTACTCAGTCTAGAAGCTTTACACATTGTTTTGGTGAACGTGTAAGGTGTTTTATGAGATATTACAGTTTTTTTAATATCCAGTAATTCAGGAGTTGTGTTTTATTGAATGCTTATACCATTCACGCGGTGGCACAGAAAATGGCCGGCACACGAAGTGTTAAGTTTGTATAAATATTAGTCTAAACTCACAGTATCTTCTTTATGGTCCCCAGACCAGTATCTGCAGAGCTACTAAATCAGCAGCTCTGGAACTGCAGCCCAACAGTCTGAATTAACAATTAAATCCTCCAGGTGATTTTGATACACAGAGAACTTTGAGAACTTCTGCCTTAAAGATCCAGGCCAAACTTACTTATAGTTGAGCCTACTGTTTATCATTTAGGATAATTCCAAGATATAATATGAACTCAGATTCTTCTGAGTAAAGAACACTAGCAAAGAAGTACATTCTACTAGTTCATTTCACATCAATAAGATTACCTTTATATCAATGAGAAAGCCCTCAAACGGTCTATACGGGTTGTGTACAATAAGATGAAAATTAAGTTGCTGTATAAGTAGTAGTTCATATTCCAAAATCTGTTCGAGAGCCTTCTCCTGTCCATGAGGACTCTCCCGCAGATTTCCAACGAATTGTGGACTAGATACATTGAATTCATCTACTTTGCAGGCCAAAAATGCACAAGTGAGCCTAAGGGAAAAAGAAAGGGTAGAACTGAATGGGGCGGGGTGGAATAAGCATTTACTTTGAGAAATACTTTGAGAATACTTTTTTTTTCCAAAGTTATGTTTTAAAATTGCCTAATATTCACATGATTATGATAGACACTGCAGGAAATTTATTCTAAAAAAGAAAAGTTGCTGTTCAAACTTTGAATTTGTTAGACCATAAAATTAGTTTGAACATATTGAGACAGCATACAACCATTATTGATTTAATGGCAGTTTAATATAGTTTTAACCTAAATATCTGGAAAAACAAAATAATGGAGGAAGATGAGTACTTTGTATCATAAAATGTAAATAGCAAAGAAAAATGAAAAAAAGTAGTACACGCACAAGTACCATATGCACATGGGAATAAAGCTAGATTAAAGGAACATTGTGTAAGGCCATCAGTTGACGCAGTGTTTGAAGAGGAGTGTATTACCACAGAAACAAATCTATGAAACTCTTCTAGTTACTACATAAATTTCACAGTGACAAACTAGTAATAAAATTACCACAAAAGTGAAGATTGGAAATAACAAGGGCCTGACCTAAACTGGTGAAAATGAAAAGAGAAACAGGAACCATGTGACTGACAGCAAGCTCTATGATGACCCTCATACTAACTGCATCTTTGCCTCTAATGATACGCATAGCACTTAGCAGGAGCAGAAACAGACCTTGCTCAACTGAAATGAAGGTGGAGCCCCAGGACTTGTAAAAATGTCTAGAGGGAGAGGAAGAGGAATTACTGCGGATGATTCTTAGAGCAAGCGCTGAAGAAAGATGCCATTGACTGAAAGGGGTTTTAGGGAAAGTAGTTTGAGAAAAACAATCTGAATTTGAACACGTTGAAGCTCAGATGACATCAGAGTAAGAAGGAAGTTTTATTCTAAGTATATAATGAGTACAATAAGGGATCATAAAATTCAGAAAAGATTGCAGTCTAAATTACCATTTGTCAGGAAGTCATTTCTTCACACACACTCATTTAAATAATGTAAAAGTCTTTCTAAAATTAACAAATTAGATAGATTTATACTCACATTATTATCCGAGGGTGATATTCCATTACTGAGTTATTAAGATAAAATCGCTTGAAATACATACAGGCTGTACCCTAAGAAAAAATACATATATTATCAGAATCTATATGTATGTATGTACCTGTTAAATTTTGTTTAAAAATTTATCCAAATTATCCATATTAAAATGCCAAAACCTGGGGCCTCCTTGGAGGCCCAGGGGTTAAGCCACAGGGCTACCACTGCAACAGTCCACCGAGACAGCCTGAGTTCTATACCCAGCCAGAGAGTTGACCCACATATGGGCACAGCAGACCCCTCCTGTCTCACCTGCTGCTCCCCTCAGCAGTGTATTTCAGTAGATCTGCCTGTTCTGCTCCCCACTCTATCTCTGGTGAATCCTCTCATCCCCTGCACCTCTGAACCAGACCCCAGTTCTACGCAAAAATAAAATATTTTTTAAAATGCCAAAACCTGTTAATTCTTTAATCAAATAAGTGATGAATTATTGCAAAAAAGCCACAGACAAAAGACCCTTTGCTGGACTGGGTTATGCTTCCTATGGTCATTGGCTAAATTAAAAAAGTATGTGTGTATTTTAGAATTCAGCATAACAAAAGTGGCTGAAATAATAAATATTCAAGGAGAAAATACAGCTGTATACAGCTTAATGAATCAGTTTTGTAAAAACACAAAATAAATAGTTTTGACATAATAACATGGTTGGTTTAATAAACCTTCTCCTCTAAATCCAATCCAGATCTGTGATATAACCATGATCACTGCTGCCAAATGAAACAAACAGTACCTGTCATTTATTGAGACACTGTGCCATGCACAAAGCTATCATCTTATTTTAATAGTTGCAACACTTCAATGAAATACCGCTGTCTCCAATTTACAGAGAAAGAGATTGACTACCAGTGAGGTTAACTGACCTGTTTAAAGACACATCTAATAAGGGACAAGTTTGGTTCAACTAAGACGCGCCTATACCTGCAACTGTCTTTTGCTGGAACCAATGAAATAGCCACTTACATTATTTTTTAAAAAGAGTATTTTTTACATTCCTTTTAAATACTTTGGAAGTTTAGTTTTTATCATTTTATGTGAAACAAAAACAACTCTTTCTCAGTTATAAATATGCATGTTATATAAAGACAAATTCCAGAAATTAGCTCATTCATGGATTGTTTCTTCACCTAAAGAGATCACTTAAACATACTGCCTCATGTTACAGTTCTTTTATCAGAGAAGAACAGAACCAAACCTGGAAATAGAAACTAATCAAGTATATCTACAATATTTCATGAATTTTTGATTTCTCAGGTGAAGGTCTGGTAAACACTTTGAATACTTTTGAACTTGATATTTATTTCAGTTTTTTTTTTCCAGTTATAATGAGATTATTTCCTATGGGGCTATTATCTATTGAGTCATATGTCAGATTTACTGTGTAGAATTTTAAAACTAAAACAGACTTTGACTTAAGATAGACTTTCATATCTAATTTTCAGAAAGAACCTGTGACGTAAGCAAAAGCTATTTCTTATTCCTTTCCCATTTTTATCTTTCAGCTTATATTCTATAAACAAGAATACACACAATAGGTACAATTACAAGGGCAATATTTACAAATCCCTATAGCCAAAACGTGCTAACCACCTGCTTCTCCTCCCCATTGCCCCACTCCCTCCACAATAAACACACCCACACACGGTGCTCCGAGAACCATATATCTGAAACAACATTAGAGACTATAATAATAAGACAATATTTAACCAAAGGATAACTCTTCAGCTTCTTTTAAAGTTAAAAAATTTCTTAATGCCACAAGGGACCATGGAGATGGATCACGGGTGAATTGGTGGTGGGCTACCCAAGGGGAATACAAAATGTAAAAGACATAAATAACAATAAAAATATATATTTAAAAAAAATTTCTTAATGTACAAATTTCAGCTGGGGCATGATTAAAAATGAATGAATGCATTATTTCAAACATTTGTGATAGAGTTGAAAAAGCACTAGTTTTTGTTTTGGTCTCAGTTCTGACATTCATTTGTTGAGGACCTAGAGGGCACATGATTTTATTTTTCTATGAACTAAGAATGTCATAACTTGTCTAAATGAACCAAAATTCTCTGGACTATGAGAGCCAAAACACTTTTTAAGATGTAATATAATAATTCATAATTTAAGGCATTTATTAAGAATATGTCAACACTGATATCAAAGATCTACAAAGCGCTTAAACAACTCAACAAAACAAAAAACCCAGTGAAAAAATGGGCAAAAGAGCCAAAAAACACTTCTCAAAAGATGAAATACAAATGGCCAACAGGTATATGAAAAATGTTTAACATGAGTTATAATCAGGGAAATGCAAATCAAAACCACAATGAGATACCACCTCACACTGGTGAGAATGGCCCAACAACAAGTGCTGGTGAGGATGTGGAGAAAAAGGAACCCTCTTACACTGCTGGTGGGAAAGCAAACTGGTCTAGTCACTATGGAAAGCTGTGTAGAGGATTTGCAAAACACTAAAAATCGATCTCCCAGATGATCCAGCAATTTGACTCCTAGGAATATACCCAAAGGTCACAAAAACACTAATCCGAACGGAAACCTGCACTCCTATGTTTACTGCAGCACTATTTATAATAGTTAAGATATGGAAACCTAAATGCCGCAAACCAGATGAATGGATCAAGAAGATGTGGTATATATACACGATGGAATACTACTTAGCAGTCAAAAATGACAAACTCATGCCATGTGTGGCCATATGGATGGAGCTGGAAGGGACTCTACCAAGCAAAGTAAGAATGAAAAAAGAAAAATATCAGATGGTGTCACTTATAGGAGGTACATAGGGAACCTGAACAAAGTGTCAAAAAAATTCAAAACTTGCAGACGAACTATAGATCTGATGCATCCTCCAGGGCGAGGGGAAGGGAAAGAGGTCAAAACAGGGGAGGGAAGAGCACCAGGGACTATGGTGATGGTTCACAGGTGATGTGGTGATAGGAGATTTATGGGGACTATACCTGAGGGGAAAAATCAAAATAATTGTACAAAAATAGTGATGTAAGAAAATAAAAATGTCAACAACAAAATCTATCTATTGATATTTATCTATTTCTAACTGTATATATAAAGATACAATTATGAATAGATACAGAATTGAAT
The DNA here is from genome assembly GCA_004024925.1 of Scalopus aquaticus. Classification (NCBI taxonomy): domain Eukaryota; kingdom Metazoa; phylum Chordata; class Mammalia; order Eulipotyphla; family Talpidae; genus Scalopus; species Scalopus aquaticus. Next base: position 139,894 of record PVIJ01002110.1, read on the forward strand.
TATGAATTTAGAAGCTGTCGATTTCTGAAGGTCGCTATAAGACATTATGTTTCAATATAAACATGACTTACCACAACAGACCTTGGCATTGCTGGTTTAAACACTGAACAGAATTCCAATAATCTTTTCTCATAGTATTTGCAAAGGGTCATTTCTTCATGAGGTTCAAGAAAGACTGGATCATTTGGAAGAACCTTTAGATAAAAATTATAACATTTACTGATTTAAATAATCTTAAAATATTTTTCTCTGTCCAGATGAAAATATAGGTAAATCTGCCACATTTCATTTTCTTTTTATGGAATTGTTTTATATTTTATAGAATTAGTATACAAAATAATTTTAGAAAAATACTGAATAAACTAAAACTATACTGTCATTTATAATTTCTCAGAATGCCTGCTGGACATTTGCTTAAGTTATAAGCAAGCATGAGGGATTGTGAGCATATGTTCAGTTTTCATGTTATTTAGAAATCAAAAAGAAGATACACTGTCAATAGTTGGAAAGTCTTCAATATCCCTCTCTAAGTCGGTCATTAAGGTACACAATTTGAGACAGTAAAAATCAACAAGTGTCTAGAGGATTAATCTTACACTTTAACATTAGCTTTTTATCCATTTTTTTTTAGCCTTCTGCAAACAAACACTAAATGGTTAATACGTACTACAAGTTTACAGTAAACACTCATCAGGTGCTGTTACAGGTTTAACTATGACTACCAAGTCCTAACTGCTAGTAGCTCAAAATGCAGCCTTCTTTGGAAAAGGATCTCTAAAGACGTAATTAGTTAAGATGAGGTCACACTGGAGTGGAGTGGGCTCCTAACCCAATTGTAGAGTAAATGAGGTAATCAGGTTTTTCTGTCCTCCATTAATGATAGAGCCCTGCAGTCCTACACACATGCCTGATGGTGGGCACCTAAAGTAGTGTATGTGGGTGCCTGAGTGGGCACACCTGGGCCTGGAGGCTGAGCATATAGGGCGGTGTCACAGAGGTCACGAGGCAGTGCAGTGGACTGTGTGGCCGGGTGCAGCAGAGAGACCACGAGAGAGCCCAGAGAGAGTGAACATTTGCAGGGGGTTAGGAGGCCTGCCAGCCTCCTGGCCCCCCTCCCTGCCCTGCACCTGGTTCCCTCTCTACAAATAATGCAGAAAGATAATTAAAAGCCTGAAAAAGCCATGTAGGGCTCCAGAACTCCTGCTTTACCTGTCTGCCTGGATCACAGGAGAACCTGTCCCATGGCTTCTTGCCGCTACACCAATATAACTGGTATCCCCATATTTGATAACACAGAAACATAGGGAGAACATTGTGTAAAAAGACAGAGATTGCAGTTATACTGGCACAAGAAAAGGAACACCTGCGATTACAGAAGCTGGGAAAGGAAGCATTCTCCCCCTGAAGCAGCAGAGAGCACTGCTTGTTTAAAACCGTATTTCAGACTTCTAACCTCCAAAACTATGAACAACACATTTATGCTTTAAGCCACCCAGTTTGTAGTAACCTTTCATGGCAGCTTATGAAACTAACAGAGGTGCTTATTTTATAGACAGCAGGACACTGTGATTAGAGCAGGAAGGCTGAGACTAAATTCCTTGGTTTCAAATCCTATCTCTAAGCAACGTATTCTTAGTTATTCAACTTCTCCATACGTTGGTTTCTAAAGCAAAAATAATACCAGTCTCAAAGAGGGTAGCTGTGAGGATTAAATGAGCTAACACTTGTTAACGTTTGGAATAGTACCTGCACACAACACAACATACACTTTGTGAAGTACAAAAAGTGGTATGAAATAGACTTGAGTGAAAGGTAAAAAGTAAAGTACCTCAGTACCCACAGGTCTGAGACACGGAGTACTTGCTGGAGAACGGGTGGTGGAGCTGGTGAGAAAAGATTAATGGAGAGGTGGCTCTGAGCTATAGAACCTGGCAGGCAGACCACAACCCAAACCATTTTGTCAACTGGTTTGTACTACACGTTTCCTGTCTCCGGGCTCCACCCTGCCTCATCAAGTCATTCACCACCAGGTTGCCAGAGAAAGCTTCCCAGAACAGAATCTGACACGACTAATTTTCCATTTAAAACCTTTCCAGAAAGGGGGCCTCCCTGATGGCGCAGCAGCTGAGCGCTGCGCTGTGGAGCTGTCGCCAGCGGCGATGCGAGTTCGATGCCCAGCCGAGGACAACCCCACACGGTGCGGCAGACCTCTCCTGCCTTGCCCGCTGCTCCCCTCAGTAGTGTGTTTCTGATCTGCCTGCTCTGCTCTCCGCTCTGTCTCTGGTGAAGCCTCTCACCACTCCACACCTCTGGCCTGTACCCCAGCTGTATGTATAAATAAATAAATCTTTAAAAAAAAAGTAAAGATACTTATAAAACAAACAAACAAACAAAAAACCAAAAAGGTTCATACTTCTTACTTAGGCTTACAAATTCTCTGCCTACCAGCCCGTCTTTCCATGGACTCTCCCTGCAACTTTTGACTTGCCTCTTTGCACCTGTGGCGCTGCCAGCCTATAATGCCCTTTCCCCTTTTTCTCCACAACAGCTACTGAAAAAGCCCTCCCCGAAACCCCCGCTGGAAAAGTGAATGGCTCCGGCCCGTACTGCTTTAGCATTCCACAGTCTCCTCGCTCTGTTACCGGTTACTTGTCTGCCTGCCACTCCAATACGGGGATGATGTCTGTCCCGATATCCACAGCGCCCGGGAAGACGCTTGCCAATTTATTACATACATAAACGCCTCTGCTACGCGGTGACACAGAGGCAGGTGAGCAGGAACCCCGGGGAGGGGAGGAGCCCCACAGCTGCTTAGGAATTTCCAGGCCCGGGTAGTGGGGGCAGTCACCGAGGTCCTCACCTTCCCGTTCGCTACCGCTTTGCATTTGAATTTGCGGTTGGCGTCGGCTCGCATTCGTGCCAGCTGCTCCTCATTGGCGAAAGTCCAGTGCCGCTTCTGGCTACTGTTGTGGTACATAGTGAAGTCCGAGGTCAGGCGCCGGGAGTTTGGAGAGAAAGAACCCTAACGCCGCGACACCGCGGCGTTAGGCATCTAAGCCACGACCAGGATGCCCAGGAAGCCCAAGGCGACAGGCCAGCCGGCGCGGGCGAGCTGACGTCACTACCACGTGTAATCCCGTCGCGTTTCCAGAGCCTACTGGGAGGAGAACGTGTCGCAAGGCCGGCTGGCTACCGCCAGCCACGCAAGGGGGCGAAACCCCGCAGACGCACCCCTCCATTCTGAGAGTCTCCGCCCTAACTCCGCCCCTCCCCTGGAAAATTTAAAGGGGAAGACACAGGCAGGACCTGGAAAGTGAGAGCAGGTGGAGGCTCGCTTCAACAGTTCCTACGCGGTCATATACGGTGGGGAAAGCCCACGGGAGGGTGTCAGCTTTTGAACGGGTGTTCAGAGCAGGGCGACCTCAGTATGTGACATTTCAGCCAAGACTTGAAAGAGAAGCAGAAAGAGGCTGATCAGTCCTGTGGGGGCGATCTGTCCTAAAAGCGGAGAAGTCTCCTGGCGCATTGAAGGAAGAGTGTGCTTGGAGCAGCACCAAAACTGTCGTCCGCAGAGAATGACACATGGTTGGATAACTAGAAGTAGAGAATGTGTATTGTTCTTTACTGTTCTGCCACTAATGTCTTTTCTTTTTCTGTGCCTTTTTCCTTCCCCTTATGTTTTTTGATAACTTACCAATCTTCGCTCCTTGTTTCTATCTCTGAAGCCATGAAGTGTGGTAATTTGGGGTTTTCTTGAGACTCTCATCCTCGTTTACCCCAAGGTAACCTTACTATAAACTTCCATTAATATTTAAGGGATTTGCCATTTCTTCATCACCAGCACTTTTAAAATTAAATTTGAGGTTCAGAACTTATATTGATCCCCAAAACCTTTTGCTTGCTTTGGTATTTGTCCCATGTAAGCATAACTTATTCTTTTGTGCACCTTACGTCAGGTTAGAAAGATGGATTTACCTACAGCAAATAGTTGTGTTTTTTTCTGAAACAAAAATTAAAAGCAAAGATGAGGAGATATAAAAAGTCCGAAAAGATCACACAAGTAAAAAGAGATGATGGAATATCTCTAACTCCACTTTCTATAAAAATGTACATTTTTCTCTGTCTAAGAAAGGGGGAGCTTTTTATGTTTTATTTATTTTGGTGGGTATAGTTGAGGGTAGAGTTTGTCAGAATTATTTGAATTCCTCAAACTCACACTGTCATTTATAACTATGTAGATCCAGACTCTCCCTTAACATATGTCAGTAACTTAACTAGTAAACTGTCTAAGAAAGGAACAAAAAAGATAGGAGGAAAAATTGTGGTGATGTTAAGGAAGACCATAACAAGTCATCAGTCCAATGAACTTGAAAACCCTAAAAGACTGTATAAAGGGGAAGAATAATTTAAAAAGGAAAACATAAAGGAACAAAATATAGGGGAAAAAGTGACTTAGATGAATGAGCATTTTTTATAAAATTTTAAACCTATGGCATTTACGTTTACCATGTCAATTCTTCCTATTTTGTTTTTCTGAAAGGCATTTGACAACTATAGTTTTATGTAAAGGGAAATAAAAATGGGCATTTGGGAGAGATGGCAATATTTGATTTCCATGGGGATATGAGTAAAATTGTTGCATGTCCTAGTGCATTTAGAAAGACAAATATGAAAAATCTGATGTTGCTGGTATAATTATATTTTTGAACCTTTAAAAAATCCTATTCTGCGAAAATTAACATTGACTGCATTTGGGAGATAGAGAAGGTAATGTATCTAAATTAGCCTTCTACAGAATAAAGGTGTTTTTGATGCCTTAAAATCAAGGTTTATATGTGATTTCTTTTCATTAAGTGGATAGGCTGGATGCTGCATTAGTCAATCTGCCTGAGTGACATTACCCTGTTCATTCTGTTGAGCACTGTTTATTTCTTGAGCTACTTCACAGTGGAAGGCAGACTGTGGACTTAGAATTTAGTGACTTTACCTATCTCCATTTCTACTTCCACCTAAAAAGTAGCAATTCTTTCTCTCCATTCATTTGGTTTTATTTTACTTCATTTTATTTTTAAATTTTATTTCATGAGGAAATTCAAACAAAGATTTTTCTCTAGAAATGTATTTCAACAAGTATAAATTTACAGTCAGTGTTCCTCCTCTCTTCACCCTACCCTATTTAAATGACAATTTTCCTGGTACAAGCAAAGATAAGCAATAAACAAAACAGACAGGCAGAATCTATACTTTCTAGAAGAATAACAGAAAAATTCAAAAAATAAAAACAAAGATATTACTATTTCATCATGCACTACCTAGGAGTAAATGTTTATAAGAAAGATTACAGTGACTTTTTAATTTAACATAATCTCTTATTGTGTTGCACTGTTAAATTGTATTACAGTATGTCTTTGTGAACAAATTCTTTTGACTGCAGGCATCCCTTCAAACCAAGATTTGCCAATCAGAGATCAAGTGGTGCAGGGCAGATGTCATCTGTTGGCCACTGAAATGCTCTACATACTCACCACATACTGTCAAATTTCCCACGAGAGTACTAGGAATTCATTGCTCTTTGCTTAAGGGCAATTTTCCCTCTTCTTTGGACTCTACTCTGGTGATCCTAATGTTTTGGGAAAAATGAAGATCAGATTGTCTGATCTTAGAAGGAAATGAGGAGTGAAGGAATGACCAATAAATGTGTGCAATTTGGGTTAATTTTGTAGGCTAATGAAACAGTTTAAGTGCCCTGATTTTTTTGTAGTTCCTATTTCCCAAACACATTGGTAAACTCACATTCATATAGTTTCTGATTTGAGGACCACAGAGGAAAAAAAAAAAAGAGGAAAGATTAAATGTCCTCTATCTTCATACAAAGAGACAATGTCTTTCTTGACATTAATCTACCCTTTCAGACCCTGACATGTGTTTCTGACATTGTAAATGTGTTTGTGTTGCAACCACCCCAGGCTGGGTAGGCTCATCGTCAGTTCAGGCAGCTTAAAAGAGAATCTTGGAGCCCTTTGCATCATCCCCACAGGTTTTCTAATAGTACTCAGGAGAAACAAGCCAGCAGAGAGACAGCAACTTGCACTGCCCACCCACTATCCCCCAATCTGTCTCCTAGCTGCTCTCACAACTTTTCCACTGCTCTCCACTGCATAGCACTGTCATCTGCCTCTCCTATATGCTCACCTCCAGGTTCATGCGTGCCCACTTATGCATGCCCACACCATACTCCAAGTGTTCATCATCAGGAGTATCTGGCGCCCACACTCCCAAGCGCCTCCTGCATTCAAGACCACAGGTGATAGCCACAGAAGGCAGCAGCAAAAGCCTGCGCAATCTTTATACCCTACAGTAGTTTTTGCAATGATATTAAATAATAGAGCGCTGTCATTGTATGTGGCATTTGTAATTAGCATTGACTTTAAAATCCTAATTTTTTATCCCAGTTTGCCAAGTTATGATTAAGGAAAAAAAGGAGTTGCCTGCAGAAAATACCTAGTTCTCCAAATTACTAAAAGAAAAAAATAAGCAGAACTTAAAAAACATTCTTGATCTAAATGTGGTGCCCTCAAGTTGAAACACCTCTTTTGCTTTAGGAGTATTTAAAATTAAGGTCTAAAGAGCCTTGGCAACAAATTGAGGAGCAAATTCTATAAATCTATGTCCAATTCAGTGTATCTTAAATCGCCATTATACTCAAGTCCTGGTACTAGTAGGTAGTGATGATGATGGTGATAGGGATATAAAAATGGTTATTTCATAATTCCTATCTCAGGATCCTTACAGTTGTAGGATAATTATGATATGCACCAATACAGTCTCCTCTCAATAACTATAACCTTGGATAGGGTCCATTTGGAACTGGGTAATAAAATTTCTCATTGTGAATGCTGATATCTTGTGTTAATGCAGATAACACCCGTACATTATTTCAAACCAATGGGAGACCCAGAACCTGGTGCCTTCAGCCCCAACCAGCCGTGTGCTTGGTGATCCTCTGCTAGCCAGAGGTAATTGGTCAACATGAAGGTAATGTATATGTTGTTGTTGTTGTTTTATTAATTACTGATAATCCATAAAACAGAGCTGAATTTAGTTGTGTTACAACCTTGATTGGGAGTGATCTGTTACCACCTGTTCCCTTTTTTATACCCATTAATCAAAATTGAATACATATATTATATAAAATGCCACATGATCATTTCCAACAATGTTCTATAACAGTTTTAACAGGGAAGAAAGACATTTGGAACTCAGTATTAGATGTAGTGTTTCAAAGTTCCAGATTTGAAATCAGAATCCCAACTTTACTTTTTGCTACTGAGTATTGTTGGGAAAATCACTCAATCTATCTTATTTTGAGTTTCATCTTTTGAACACTGATGAAAATTGTTGAGACTTCCTCATAAAGTGGTTGTGAGAATTAAATTACTTAATGACTGTGAAGGTAAAACAGTGTTTTCTACAATTTTTTCAATAAATGTTATTAATTAATTAATTAAGATAAATTTATATTGTGTAGACCTTTTCATCCACAAGGCAACAAGGTATTCTTAAAAAAACAAACAAAAAAACACCCCAAAACAGAAGAACCATGTCTGGATAGTGAGTAGCAAAGTTATCTTCATATTTTTAGTATTCTGAAGATTGGCTTATATTACATTTGGGAACTTCAGTGTAATTTGGCTATTGAATACTTTTCTCCTTGTACCATAATAATTAATTTTGTCTTTATTCTGAGCAAGGTTAAAGTTCGTGATAAATATAAATGTTTAAGTAGTGCTTTTTTGGTCAATAAAGGATCACTTTTAGTATGTTGTGAAGAAAAAACTAATATGTTACTTTGTTTTTATTTGAAAGAATTTGCTAGGAGTTAAAACCTAAGATAAATAAAAGAAGGCAGACTAGATAGTAAGAAGATTAGAGAAAATAGTGGTTAACTTATGGAAATTATGGAATAGTGGTTAACTTATGGAAATTAAGTGGGAAAAAACAAAACAAAAATTAATTCAAAATGAATTAAAGACTTGCGTGCAGACCTGAAATCACAAAACACTTGGAAGAAACATTGGCGATGTGCTACTGGACATCAGCCTTAGAGGTGGGGCTTGGGGACTCAATGCCAATGGCAAGGGAAACAAAAGCCAAAAGAAACAAATGGAGCTACACCAATTCTAAAGGCTTCTGCATAGTGAAAGAAACTTGCATCAAAACACAAAGGCATCCTACTAAATTCGAGAAGATACTCACACATTGTACATCAGATTGGGTTAATATCCAAAATGTACAAAGAATTTATAAAGCTCAACAATAAAAATTAAAGCAAACTACCCAATTATAAAGTAGACAGAGGATCTGAATAAATACTTCTCTAAAGAAGACATACTGAGGACTAATAAGTACATGAAAAAATGTTATCATCTCTTGTTTTTAGAGAGATGCAAATCAAAACAACAATGATTTTCTCCTCATACCAGTGAGAATGGCTATTATCCAAAAGACAAGAAACAACAAGTATTGGAGAAGATGTGAGGAGAAGAAAACCCTTCTACATAGTTGGTAATGTAAATTGGTACAGCCAGCATAGAAAGTAATATGAACATGCCTCAAAATATTAAAAATAGAAATTACATATGACCAAGTTATCCCACTTTTAAGAATTTACTCCTAAAATTCAAAAACACTAATTTGAAGACATATATGCACCCCCCCCATGTTTATTGCAGTATGATTTACAATAGCCAAAAACAGGAAACAACCTAAGTATGCATTGATTGATGAATGGGTTAAGAAGATGGGTTAAGATAACAGAATACTACTGCTGTCATTTCCCAAATGGGCCTCGAGGGAATTATGCATAGTGAAATAAGACAGAGAAAGACAAACACACCAAATGACTTCACTCATGTGTAGTATATAGAGAAAACAAGCAGATGAACTAAATAAAATAAATTTTTGAACTATAAACATAATCTTAGATTTTTCTGATCATTAGCATTAGGTGTGGACATTTTTGCAAATGTAAAATTTATAGTACTTGGCAAACTCCTTACGTTGGATGGTATGGTAGGATGAAAGAAAAGAAGCAACTCTAAAATAATGACTTTCAAATATGATTGAGCATAATAATTATCTGGGAGCTTGCTAAATGCAAACTAGCAATTTCCATTCAATAGGTCTGGAGAGAAGCCCCAGGAATCTGGGTACTTTAACAAGAGTTCTCTTGAGTTCATTGGTTTTCAAATTTTAGTGTTCAACATAACTACTCAGAAAGCATGTTAAAACATTCATAGTGGGTCCTAGTCTTAGGTAAGAACAAGAATTTGCATTTCTATCTACTTCCAGGTGATACTGGGACCACATTTTGAGAACTGCTATTCCAGTTGCTTCAACACAGTTGATTTTTCAGATATTTTATATTTTATTTTTAAAATAAGAATTTATTGAGGCAACATTGGCAATGCAGCCGATTTTTAAAGGCTGGGTGAGTGGTAGAATAACTGCCCTTATCGAAAAGTCTTCACCTTTTTTGTTAGGCTGATTGAAAGAAACCACATTTTTATTCCAGGCTAACTTTGAGAGAGAAAATAATGGAAAATGGCAATCATTTGTAAGCCTTATGTTTATACAGAAGAGACATAACCATGGTAAAATTTAATATCCATTTGAAGGACATTATTAATAACCACATTCCCACTAGCTGAAAAGGTAAAAGAAAATCATTCTTCCACAATTGGATTAAAATGTCCTTTGGTCATAAAATAATAAAGATTAGCTCACCTCTTTAGTTATTATTCTGCTGTTGTGGAATCTAGAATTTAAATGAAAAAAGTAACTTAAGAGTCAACTTGTTTTTAGAGTCTGTATTAACTGCTCAATGTTCTAAGACGGTAGTCATAAACTATGGCTTCTAGACAGAATCTAGCCAACATTTGTTTTTTACCACCTGCAGGCTAAGGATGGGTTCATAAACAATAGTATTTCATAACACATGGCAGTGATATGAAATTCAAATTTTTATAACCATAACTGTCAGGGTTATGTCGGGGTTCTCCAGAGAAAGAGAAAACCAATCCCACACAGTTTCGTGCCAACTAGAAACCAGGAGAATAAATGGCATAAATTCCAGTCCAGGTACAGAATATCAAAGCTCCAGCTCAAAAACAGTCCGGCAAAGAAAGCAAGTTCACCTTTACCCCTTTTGTTTCATGGGAGCCTCCTACAGATTAGATGAGTCCCACCCCAAATGGAACTGCAATCTTGTTTCACTCTTAGTCTACTTACTCAAATATTACCCAGAAACCTCATCACAGAAACACCCAGAATGTTCAACCAAGCACACCCTGTCCTAGTCAAGGAGATACATAAAACTAGCCATCAAAATAATAAAGTTTTGTTGGAACGTTATTCATCCATATGCATTCATTTACATATCATCATGTATGGCTGCTTTTAGGCTAAGCAGCAGAGTTGAGTAATTGTAACAGAAATCATGCAAAGCCAAAATATTTATTATCTGACCTTTACAGAAAAAAGTTTGCTGACAGATGTTCCAAAAGTGTGCTTTTTAAATGTAATATAATCACCCACGGATCTTGTTCAAATGCAGAATTTGATTCACTTTGGTCAAGATCAAGATTCTCCATTTTTCATATGCTCCTGGGTGAACTGATCTGCAAACTGCATTCTATTTGTCAGTTTTGCTCTTTGTGTCATCCCCTACCACAATGCCTCAAACCCCTTTGGCCTATACAGATTTCTTTTCGTTCTATTTAGCTTAAATCCTGTTATTTCTGTTAGTTTTCCAAATCATTCCAGCTTACTATGACTTTTCTTCCTCCTTGCATTTCATTTCACTCTTTTGGCACTGAAAGAAAATCTGTGTTGCCTTGTTTTTTGACATTTTACTGTATGACTATTTTAATACCCCTCCCCAAATTTAAACTCCTTTGAAGCAAGGGTTTTAGACATCAGCTGTGATGTTTACAAAGTATCTGAATCTGTCAAATATTCTAAAAATATTTAATATATTAATATTGCTCCACATCTAAAAAATATTTTTTAATCAATAGCACATCATTACAGTGAGTGAGGCAATATTCTTATCCATTCATATTAGCTGGAATTAATTTATTATTCTGGTTAATAGATTTGATATATTTCAGTAGTGGGGATTATATTTCTTCCAGAACAAAAAAATTTTTGAATAAAAATATAAATATTTGAATTGATATGTTAAATCAGATTATAGAACTGAAATTTAAACTTGGTTCCAACCTTGAAATGAAAGCACAACTTAATTATGAGCTGAAAAGGTGCTTATTGAGCAAATTGTCTGGAGACCTGAGAATTAGAAATGCAATGTTAACTTCACTACTTTAACAATCTCATTTTCAGAATTTACTTGAAGAGGTATTGATAAATTACAATAGCCAATCATGTATGAAAGTTTACAGACTATGAAGATGTTTTATTTTGCCATTAAAAATCACACATTCCAAGCTTTTAAAGAGAATTATGTGAGTAGTTAAATAAGATGAGAAACTTCTGCAGTCATAAAAATTAATCAATTTATTTTGCTTTTCCTCTAATCAATTTAAAAATTTCTACCTGAATTACTTCAGTACAGCCCAACAATAAGAATGAGTTGATTATGAAAATATTTTGAAAGAATCCTGTAGAGATAAAAAGCAATTATAAATAAATGTTTGATGCTTCAAGTCCTTAAGTAATATTCAATATATTTTACCCAAAAACAAATGTGATGATTTCAGGCTTAATTAAAATACAAATAAATGGCTTTTTTTTTCCCTAAGTGGCATGTCCAAGGAAAAATTCTACAGAAATTTAATATGTAAGCATTAGATCAGATTTGAATTAAGCATTGAAATGCTAAACCTTCTCAGGTATTAGTGCATATTTTTCTTCTAATCAACACAGTAATTTTGTTTTTTTATTTTTACCAATATTCTTATGTTAACAGCAAACAGGATCAGAAGGGAAAAAGCAATCAGCTGACTTGATACATCACAGTTTATCCACATGGTGGAGCCCTGTGGCTAGCTCCTGGAGATACCAGTTTTATTATACACTGTTTTGAAATAACTCAGGGTAAATCCAACCAACCAAAATTCTTGTTCCTGCTTGCAGTTTCCTCTGGTACTGTTAGTTTAGTTCCTTGTTCTCTCTCACATAACATAATGCAGTCTTGTTCCATTCCAGTTTTCTCTAGCAGCTTTTTGCTACACATTAGAATCACCTGGGCAGTTGTTACACCCCCCTCAGGACTACCTGAGACTGACTGAACAGGGATCTCTGCCAGGTGGGGCTGGGCCCTGGCATGATGAAAGGCTCCACAGGTACTTCTATTCTGAAAGCAAAGTTGCAAACTGATACTGCATACCACAATAGTTATTATAAATTACACATTTCAAACGTAATATAAACTATACATTTAATCACACAGCCCCTCCTGTGGAAATCACTCTAGCGCCTCATTAACTTTAGGATAAAATTAATCTCCTTTAACAAAGCAAACTATCACCTTCAAAATCTGACCATTACCTTTCCAGTGTCATCACCGCCATTTCCCACCTTCCCAGCCCCCTACCACACGGAGAATTGCTTGCAGACATTTAAACTCACCAGTTTGGTTTTTTTTTTTTCACACCTTCAGGCTTGGATTCACATCCTTAGTAACTACTGCAGTAGGCACTAATTAATATTTATTACATGACTAAATGAATAATGTAAAATGGCTTCACCTTATTTAGGCCAAGTATGTTTATTTCTGTCAAACAGTTCCCAAATGTTTGCTTACCTTTTGGTCATTGCAGAAGGTGACATCAGATTAACCAACAAATGTTACATATATTCTAAAGCAGAGGCTGGATGCTGTCAACTTTTGCCACTTAAAGGGAATGTCTGAAAGCTTCTTTAACAGCTGCTTCTACATTGTACTTCTTTTTGATGTAAATTTGTCAGCTCTAACATTTGTGTTTAAATCAACAGAGAATAGACTACTGGCTTGTGGGTGACTGTGCTCAGCAGTTATTCTTTTTAAATTAGTGGATCCTAGGACTCACTGGCTAGTCCCTTAGAGTCTTTGGTCTTGTATTTGTTCTTACCCTAAAAGTGTCAACCTACCTGAAATAGATTTTCAAGGCTGGATCTTGTGGAGGAGCAGGAGGTATGATTTTCATCAGAGCTGCCTTATCTATTAGAGCAGACAGTGCTCAGTTCCCACAATGCTTTAGGGCTTCTTTTAATATATTTTCTTTTTTTAGTCAGAAGAAATTGTTAACAATGAAAAATTATGTGACATTCTATAGGCTTAAGAAAAGGTAGGTCAAAGAAAATGTTCTAAAAGGAAATGGTAATATATTTATATTGTGCCAACACAGAAACAAAATAAAATTTTAAAGTATTTTTATGGAGGAAGGGGAAAAGGAAGGTAAAGTGCCTGGCCTCTGAAATTCATGTAATTTCAGAGAAACCAGAGACCACCCCAGCCCTAAAAATCACCCCATTTTGTGCCTGCAGATGATGCAGATGCTGATAGTGGCTAGCAAGTCATCATGGTCTTTATTTTTAGGTGATTGATACCTGTTGCAATGCCATTATGTTTTTTACCAGAAGAGGTGGAGGCACTCCACCTCTGGTGCTCATATGTTAGCTGTAAAATGTCCTCTAAACATTCCCTAAAATTCATTGTTTACTATGACATGTAACTTTCTTATATCCAAGTGAGTCTTTTGGCCTCTAAAAGTCTTTTTTTCGATCAGACACATCTTGATGATGCTCTGAAAATAAGGTGCCAATATCAGCAATGGGCACAGGCTTAGAAGCAGTCTTGTCCTGTCATGATACTTGGTGCCCAGAAGCAGTCTTCTGGAGTGTGCTTTAGTCAAGGAGGTTGCCAGCATTTTCAAGTTTATGGAAATAAATGTTTTTGAAAGTGTTAATCCTTGCAAAAAGCTCACATTTAGCTGAGTACCTTTGATGTTAAAATCCATGATTTGAATACGGATGATATTTATGTGCTGTACTAAACAAGTGGTGTTTCTTTCCTAATGTAAATTCAAACATGCTGTTGAATCAATTAACTAGTGTTTATGTGACATTGGCTAGGCTTAATATACTTCTTTATTAAAGATAAATAATAAACTCCACTGCCTTTATTGGCCTTACCAGCCAATCCCTTTTTGGTGACAGGAATATTTTAGGGTTGATGATCCTTGATAACTACAATGTGTTTAGAATACAATTCTTGGCAATATAGAGCTGTTCCCCCACCCCCTCAGTGCCATGCTCATAAATAACAAGAGACTCTTAGATATGTGGGTTCTGGTTCCCTAAATGGCATTCAAGTTGCATACTTGAATAACATTTGATCTTTCTTTATAAAACAATAAACCCATGATATTAACCTGGGCTAGTTCATGATTTTAAAGAGGAATCCATAGCTGCCTAATGTATTGTTGTGGGTATTTCTTTGTTTTCTTTGCCCAGTATCTTTTATTTCTTCTGGGATAAAACCTGACCTTTAGTAAAGGTTACTAATCATAGTACACCATGATCATAGTAAATCATCCAAGGAGTGAGCATATGATAAATGTGCCAATCAGACTCCTTTCTAGGAATTTACACATAAGTTACAGAGATAAGCCCTTTATCAGGTGGTAAAGATGAGAGGATATGAGACCAGGAGTTGCCAGTGGTGGTGATTCAGCCATGGCTTGCGAGTTCTAAGCAGACAGAGGGAATAAAAGGTAAGAGGGAACCAACGAAAAGAAGGCAAGTCCAGAGTCCCAAGAAAGATTCACATTTCTTCTTTCTATAGCTGACACCCTTGAAAACTATGAGTTTTGTGATTCCTGGTCTCTGTTGCTTTTATACAGCCTTTCAGCTATTTTAGTATCCTCCAAATATATCTAACAAAGGTAGCCATCCTTTCCTATAAAGACCTCCTTATTGTAAGCTTACGTCTATCCACAGCTTTAAGTAAAATATTTTGAAATATTGATGATAAGTGAAATGTCAGACATGTTAATTGGTTGAAAAAAATGAGAATACGTTTTTAAGATTAAATGAGATAATATACACCAGTGTCTGGCATAGGATAACTCAATACATAATTAAAAATATAAGTGATTATTTTTAATTATTATTTTCTTAGTTGTACAGAATGCCCTGAGAACATAGTTAACACATGTAATTGCCTTATTTTAGAACTCTTAGATTCATAATACAAAAAGCCTTCTTAGAGACACTGTCTTTAACAGCATAAGTAGCCTTGCAAATAATGGAAGACTATGTAGACTTTACATAGTCCACAGAAAATATTTTTTGTTGGGGCCCTATCTATGTGTCTTATTTGATTTTAAAATGTATTACAAAATGTATAGATCCATGTGTGTTATAATGATACTTTGAAAATTTAGAATATAAGTTGAATAGAAAAGACATTTTTATGTGTTTGTTTGTTGTCCACTCAATGCACCTGAAAATTCTTTGTAGTATCTGCCAAGAACTGTGAAGACTATGAAATGTGTCCTATTTTCAGTCTAACAAGTTAGTTTCTATTTCAAGGATACTATCAGAATACACAAGACTCCTGGGTTCAAGATAGAGACCTATTTTTGCTCACAGTACAGAAAGTAACATGTTCATCAATGTATTTCTATTGGTTCTCTTTGCCAAGTCTCATGGTAGGGGCAGCATGAAATGGGCCCAGACGACACCTACATATGCAGTAGGTCACATTATAGGGAAGATTCAAGGACCAGAAGTGCAGACTTTTTGAGGAAATCGCAAAGCATTATAGCAAGCAGAAAATCAGCCAGCCCTACCCTCAAACCCCCGGTTTTACTGTAGTCAACTTGATCTCCTTAGCATCTACGTGACTCTGTGACTAGTTAGAGCAACTGGTCATTGTCAAGAGTTGGGTGAGCCTTGTCATCTGGCACACAGAGCAACAACATGCAGGGCTCCTCAAGGATCTTGGCATATTGCCTTTCCCAGTTGTGTCCAGGCATTATCTCTTACTGTTCATATTCAGGAACATCTCTTCATGTCCTGTATAGACAAATACATATTGCCTGGATAATTTCACAGCTATCTTTGAGGGAAAAAAAGATATTAATATTATTATTACTCACAAGTCATAGCTCTTTGGAGCCTACCTATATTGAAAAATATAGATCTTGCCTATGCAGTCCATTAGTACCTTTTCTTAAATTCTGGTTACATGACTGCACAAGGCTACATTATCCATAGTGTCTCCCATGATTGCTGGCGTCAAAAAACTCTCTCAAATGTTGTCGTTGTGTTTCCTTCATGGTGACCACAAATGTAAGATCTACTCAGACTATACTGGAAAATGTGAACAATTTCTTTTCCACTTGCATTAAATTTACCACTTAGAATTTTGTCCTGTAAACTGGAACCATGTCTATCTCCCTTTATGACATAATCTCTGTATTCCTAGAATGGGATCACTTTCAGTGTTGATTGTCAGCTTGCTTTCAGATATTAGTCTTCAGTGGGAGAATAAATAAGTTTAGGGGGAAGGGAGAACAAAGTAACAGCTAAATTTATTCAAGGAAATTCATTCCAGAAGAGCATGGCATTACACTGTTGTAAACTAACTATAGTCACACTTAGCAGACTGCCTGGCGTGGGGCCTGCAGAGGGGATGTGTGACAGTGCTAGGGGATGATAGCCAGGGGTGCCTTGGGTGACGCAGATCCTTGGAGTCTAGACATTGGGTTCTGGGGCCAAAACAGAGATGAGTAAGAGATCAGTCACAAACTCACACCCATAACTTTCAGCCCAATGAGGCCTGGGTAGCCCAGTACAGAGTTTTTTCTTATCTCTGATAATAGAGGCAACCAGCATCTCCTGCTTGTTAGCACCATGATGCAACTCTCTATCATGATCCTGAAATGACAAATGTGGTGCTGTTCATAGGAGTTATCCACTTTCAGGCTGCCCTCCTGGAACAGGGACCTACTCTGGTGCAGGACACTCCCTCAGCATGTGTCCCAGAGTCTCCTCAGGATATACTGCAGACCTCACACTCCGGGAAGAAGTTGAAGAGTTTCTCAAAGTGAAGAAATGGGGACTGAAAACTTGTGCTTCCTTATCTGAGCTCAGAGGACTCTGTCTGGATGGTGCTGCCGGCCAGCACCAGTGACCAAAGCAGACTGTAGGAAACTTAGAAAAAGGCACTCCAAAGCGTGGACTCTTCTGAAACTATTTATATGCAAACCTATGGATATCCTTCAGCCTGTTATGTTAACATTTTAATCCAAGTATTTGAGTTGTTAAGTTTTAAGACTTGAAAATCAATTTATATTTGTCTACTCTTTGTACTAGTTCCTCTTTCACAACATTGCACTACGAAGAATTCAATATTAATTGAAAATGTTTCTTTTTAAAAAATCAATGATTTTGCCAGAGTTTGGTATTACACTTTACCAGTGACAACAACGGATATTCTACATCACTGGGATGAGAATTGCTTGGCACCCCAATGGCATTTAATGTTTCAATCTCACCTGTTTAAATTCTCATTATTTAACATTTGTATTTTCTAATTTTACATGAATGATTCAGCTGATGTATAGCTTCCAGTGAAAATGATTTTGTGATTAGTGAGTGAAATTTCCCTGTAGTAGATACACTATCCCATTAAACTATTGGCCCAACTGGTTTTTATAAAAGTTGTTGTGATCATGCCCATTATTTTATTTACTCCATACAGTCACCTGTAAGATAATTATAGGGCATAGGATCAGCTGCTTTTTATAGATGAGGAAACTGAGGTTGTCCAAGGAATATATTTGATGCCACAGCCTTGAACAGAACTGGGCTTCAGGACTCCTCATCTATGCTCTTGTTCTTTTGGAAATCACCATGTGCTTTCCCAAGGCACACCTGTCACGATTCCGTTAGTATTTATTCTGATGTTCATGTGTCAAAAAAGATAACATGTCATTTTTCTTTCTTTCTTGATACCTCTGTTGCTTCAAGGGAATATAGTTTTAATATTCAATAGTGAATATTAAATACATCTATTAAACATGATATATGACAAGAAATCTATATCCTGCATTCAGAATTTTACTGTTACCCAACATTCTGATATGTATGTCAATGTAGTTAACACGATGGATCCTCCTGCCAGTCACCTTTTAAGCACCTAAATCTCACAGCTTCCCAGAGCTGCAGGAAGGAGGCTCTTGCTGCATAGCAGCTGTGATGCCCCATGTCCCTTTTTTAATTCTGAATAAATAACAAAAAGGATGGGCACCCTTATAAGGTCGGTAACTAATAAGCAGAACTCTGCTTCACATTTTCAAAAGAAGTGATGCTGTCACAACCTGCCCTAAGGGTTCCAGCAGGGCTTCTTGTCATTCTGCAAGATCCCAGGGAACTGATCGGTTCATTAGGATCTCTTAGGTGTGTGGGTGACTTTACACAGGTAGGCGATGTGCAGCAGAGTGGGGTACAGCAAGCAATCTGGAGTTGACAACTGAGCAGGCTCTCACTTTGCTATTTACTCATTGTGGGTTGTGGTCAAGTCGTGTGTTTAATGTCCATTTGTACTCAGGTGTATTTTTTAACAGACTTTCTCAGATGAAAATCATTTCACAGTCTTCTTGATATGATGTGAAACCTTGAATTCTCTAGCATTTTTTTCTCTACTCATTTTGTCAAAATAAGGTGTTAACAGTTATTTTATTAACCATGTTCATCTGTAGAAGGTTGGGGAGAAGTAAGTTCACTGCCTTCTGGGAATAGACATTCAATGTTCTATAACTATTTCTTCCTAGTTCTTTTTTATCTTCCCTCTTTGATGATAAAAGCTCAATTTTTAAAACATTTTTTTATCATCATGTCTAATGCAACTAGTATAGGAAGAAAAGACATGGCAGGCAATGACACATCCTAGGGAAAAAAGGGATGCAAAATTTTGCTTTGACTATGGTTTATCATGTTCATGCATTTTCAGTCTCTTGCAAGTGATGCTACTTGCCAAAGTCCTCTGTGTGGTGGAAGCGGTACAGGCCCAATCTGTCTTTATGGCCCTGTTCCTTTCTTACTTCCACTTCACACCCACCACAAGCATTGTCAAATTATATCTGAATTTATTAAAGCATTGAAGGAAACTAAAATCCAAGAGAAAGAACTATAAATAACTATGTTAGATATGACTTTCTCATAGTCCAGGAGGAAAACTTTAAAGAATTTTCACTTTTTCCACAGGGCCACTTGGAAAGGTATCTCAGTTCTCCACCTCATAGTATCTCCAGATATCTAAGTGCTTCTTGCAATCTCTCCAACTGTTGTTAGAAACTTTATGTCTACAAAAGTTAGTCCAACTCCAGAATTTCTTTACCTTCTAGAAGGATAGTCTCCCATGTGTGATTACAATAATCCCATGAGGGCTCAAGCACAGCTCAGATTTGGCATTCACTCTTCAAATCTCACTGTCTAGAGTAGGTGTGATCTTCCCAGGTCCAGGCACTAAAAGACTCCCAAATGCTGTGAATTGCAGATGGCTGTGTCTACTCTCTGAGAGCAGGGAGTAGCTGTTGGATCCTACCCCCACCCCCATACACACACAGAGACAGACATCCACCTCACTCCCTGTGTTAATGTTCTGGGAGAGGAAAGGCTTCTTCCAGAGGAAGAATAAAATTCATTTTCTTCTACATAATTGTCAAGGCTACTCAAAACTTTGAGCCACAACTAAAATTTTTGCCTAGTGTTTGTATTTTATTTAACCATCCAGGATCCATTGTTATTTAACCCCAATTTATATATTGTGTCTCCTGAAGCTACTATGTAAAAGTAGATAACTAATTCATATGTGTGTCATGAAGCCTTCCTTTACTGTATATGACCAAACCAAATGAGAGGCATATTATTATTTTCTTTTTAATGATGCACTATTCTTTCTCTAGTCTTAGCGGGCAGGTGATACAAAGGAGGCAAAGTGTGAGAAGAGGTTTCATTTTTTTCCTATGTAACTGAATTTCTTTGGCTAGTGTTCATTCAGGGATAATGTTTGAAGTAAGAGCCAGAGAAATTTGTTTTCCTTAGGAGTATTAGAAGACAAAAATTTTATGTATCAAGTAAGACTAAATAAGACTAAACATGATACTGAATTTTAGCGTAACTAGAACTCATTTAACACAAATGTAGTAAAAGGATGGAACCAATTATTTGTATTTTGTCAAAGGGTACTTTTCTGCTTACTGATATTTTAAATTATCACAATAACAATAAAGAAGTTATATGTTATTTGAGACTACAGGCTCAGAAACTATCTATGAATCTGCTATATTGAAGAGTACTTTCTATTTTTCATGTGAATTTCCCTTTTGAAGAAATATTACTGTTATTTAATTTTTGCCATGTAAAAACAGAAAGAACAAAGGCATTAATTAGCTGACAAATGTCAAGGCAAAAAAGAGATGTCATTATAGCTCCAAATGATATCTAATTTTCCCATAGCGAGTAACACAAATCCCTAAAATCAGAACTAAATAAAAATCTAAATTTTATATTTGGCTAGAAATTTATAAAGTTCCTTAAATATTATATCATCCATTAAGCCTTTTAAAAAAGGTAACATAACGACTGAGTTTGATATTTTCACTTTAACTCTTTTATTTTGGGTAAAATTCAGTTATAACGTTTTATTTTTTACTAAGCCATTGATTTTAGAAATTTATACTTCTCTCACTGTCTCAGTGTTTGGGATAACTATGTACATATTTTATCATCTCTTTTTCTTGCATTAATATATTTTTGTGTGAAAACATCTTGCCCTTTCACTGATATATATATATCATACCTGCCTATAATTTTGAGTGTTTTTCACATAAGGTTTTCAAAATTTAACCCTCCAGTCTGGTTGTTTACATAGTCCAGACTGATTCTCTTTTAAATGGTTTGGTCTTATTTATGAGATGCAATGGTTTAGGTTTCTGGTGCAAAGGGAATGATTCACAGACATATGTTGTAAAAATGAAGAGCATACTAAAATCCTATGTCTATCCAAGCTTCTATCTTGTATTATACATTAATACAATCAATTCATACATATTAAACACTGATAAAAATACCTGGTATATAGTAAGAGCTCAAGAAATGCTAGGCTCAAGGACTAATAATTGTTTTTCTTTATACAATTGTAGAATAATAATTTAAAACCACTGTAGTGATGTTCCCATTATGTATTCTCTGGGAAGTTTCAAAAAGTATCTATGTTTAGGTTCCATCCCCAACCAATTAATTCAGAAATTTTGGAGGTGGGACTTACATATTTAAGGATCATTTTAATATTTTTTGAATGCCTATTGATGCCTTTTGTCTATCTAAAATTTGTGTTTTTAATTTTATTGTTTTTTAAGATTAATATTATATTTTCTCCTTGTTTGTCATTTTTTTTAAAGATTTATTTATTTTTGCATACAAGCTGGGGTGCAGGCCAGAGGTGTGGGGTGGTGAGAGGGTTCACCAGAGACAGAGTGGGGAGCAGAAAAGGCAGATCAACCGAAATACACTGTTGAAGGGAGCAGCGGGTGAGGCAGGAGAGTTTTGCTGTGCCATGTGGGAATCTCCCCTGCCCGACAGCTCCACAGCGCTGCACTTAACCTGTTGCACCACCAGGGAGGCCCTGTTTGTTTGTTTGTTTTAACTTACTAATGATGTATCTATACATGGTACAATCTTTTACCAAGATTTTCTCTCTCTCTTTGACTTGAAAATGTTAATTTTTTAACATCCAAATCAGTACTATGATAATCATTATTTTGATGTACTTCATTTTGTGTAATGCATTTTAAAATATATTAATAGCAATTACACATGTTTTGAACACACTCTTTGTGGCGCCTAAAATCAACTTTTCTATCTACCTATCTACCTGCACATGCTATTCTTTTCAAAAATTTCTCTAATATTAAGTTTAGTCAATTCTTAAAACACAGATACTGCACATTTTGTAGTTATGAAGTAGGTTTTATGTGTTTAGAAAACCAACAAAAATTTATAGGCAAAATGAGTCTACTATTCTTGATACTTAGATTCAGGAGATATATTGCCTAACTGACATTTTTACTGAGCCATCCATTTTTATTAACCTCATCCACTCCTTGTAATAGCATAACAGTTGCTCTAGTAGCAGGAAAAATCATCCAGATGTTGCCAGATCAGTCAATCAAATAATTCAATCAAGTAAAGCACATGCACTTATACCCTTATACACTTAGGTATATGTTAGGTGATATGCAGAATACTTAAAAGCATAAACTCAACTCTCGACTTCAAGAAATGTGTGTTTAATTGGCTGCCAGGATTATTTGCAGATATGGAACATGAGTACAACAACAACAAAAAAAAATCATGAGTTCAATTAGGTCTGGTTCCATCAAAGTTGTCTTTGATGCATCCAAAAGATGACTTTAATCAGATGTATATATTAATAGGTTTTGAATTTCAAGGTGACATAAAGTTTTGAGCTATCTGGTATGTCATTTTGGGTTCTCTGAGAATCAGATGCTGATTTGGAGTTTGGACTGCAAAAGTTTTATTGGTTAGGGATGTGTAAAGCTGATATTTGTGAAAGGTAAAGGGGTTAAAAAAGTGATTGGATGTGGAACATTTTCATACCAGGAGGCTGATCTGGCACTTAATAGGAAAAAGGCAGAATTTAGTGACAAGAATCTTTGAGAGTAATGCAGACATGACAAACTAATAAGCAATTCAATAGGGAGACACAGATCAAAGATTAACTATTTAAGGTGTCCTTTATTGGGTAAAAGTGACCAACCACTAGTACTCCTACTGTGCTCAGTCATTGGCTGGGAGCTTCTCAGGAAAAAATAGTCATGGATCAAATAGTGTGGTGAGTCTTAAAAAGAACTACAGAGGAGGCTGTCACCTATGAGCCCTTCTCACTGCTGAATGACAAATTCTTTCCTGAAGGGAGATCTGAGAAGCAAATCATCCTGTTTGTTATCACTAGTATAGGTGCTTGCTAGACACATATATGTGGATGAGCTACCCAAACAAGAAAATTGATTGTGAGAAGATGCTTGAAGAAGGATATATTTTAAAAATGATTGCAGTTAGGTGAAAATTGGAAAATTTAGGCGAAAACCATGTTCTGAAGTGTAATGATCATAAGAGTTTTGATTGGTACATCTATATATTTATGTATTTTCCAAATTGTTCTAAATGATAATTTAGTCAGCTTATGCAAATATATTCATTATTATACTAAGATAAAAATTTAAATATGATAAAAAGAGGACAAAGAAAAGGGTGAGACTAGGTGGAAACGAAGGTAACAGGAGAAAGTTGATTCAAAAATCATGTCATAAAATTGTGTATACAAGTAGAAGTAAGTGAAAACATGGCGCTGAACTTTGTAGTTGCCAATGGGTGAGGAAAACATAATCAACGGCATGGTTCAGGGTGTCCATAAGACAAAAATAGATCAATTGCCTAAATGAATTTTTTTTCTGATATTGAGTTGAGGGAGGATGTATGAGTCTTCCAAGAAAGAAGTATCCCATATAGTAATGAGCAACATCTTCACTGTCCAATAAACAGTGAGTAGAGTTACATAAGCCGGATTCATAAATTTCCCTCTAGAAAGACTAATATAATTCTACATGAAAGCCTAGTGACTATTTCAGTCAGAAAGTTAAGAGATTTAGAGGGAAGAAATAGACTGAATGTACTACAGGGAATCCAATATATATTAGGATTGAAATCATATCATAAAACCTGAGACCACTGGTCTGAAATCAAATTCTCAGAGAGTTAATCTAATCAAGAAGTATTTTTTGTTTCTTTGAGTGCACAAACAAGAACTTGTTGCTCTAAATATCTCAAACTTTTTACCATGACTGAAGATATTTTATCATTGAAAAAAATTTTCAACACATAGTGAACTTTGACTATTTATCTCTTGAATATTTAAAAGAAAATATTTAAAATCTTTGAACTGTGAAAAAATATACCGGTTACCAGAGGGGATGGGGAGGGAGGAGGCAATAAGGAATGGAAGAGGATAGGACTTTGGTGAAGGGTGAGTGAAGCGTGTGCATGCATATATATATATATATATATATATATATATATATATATATATATATATATGGGCGTGTGTATATATGTGTGTGTGTTTGTGTGTGTGTGTGTGTGTGTGTGTGTATAGGCGTGAAGGTGTATTCCCAAAATGATATAGTTATGGAAAAGGTTGGAAAATCAACGCAATTTGAGAAAAAAATACTTAAAAAGAAACCCTCAATAATAAAGTCATCATATCTAACCTACAGTATTTTTAGCTTCTCTCATAAAATTCTCATATAAAATCTTCTATAGTTAAGATTTTCTTTTAATCAAATTTTGTGTGGTAATTTTAATTAAAAAAATTTTAATTCTTCAACAAGTGAAGCTGAATTTCCCTCCTTCACATTTAATGACTCTCTTCTACTGAAAATCATAAATTCCAAATGATGGTATGATTTAAGAACTATTATTCTTAAATACACTTAGTAAATATGAGTATGTTCTTAAAATTAGTGTCTTTCTTTCTTTCTTTCTTTCTTTTTTAAAGATTTATTTATTTATGCATACAAGCTGGGGTACAGACCAGAGGCATGAGGCGGCGAGAGGGTTCACCAGAGACAGAGTGGGGAGCAGAACAGGCAGATCTACTGAAATACACTGCTGAGGGGAGCAGCAGGCAAGGCAGGAGAGGTCTGCTGCGCCATGTGGGAATCTCCCCGGCTGTGCGTCAAACTTGTGTCGCTGCTGCCCAGAGCGCCACAGCGCTAAGCTTAACTGCTGCCCCACCAGGAAGGCCTTGTTCTTAAAATTAGTCAATAGATATAAGCTTCTTTATCATATTTTAAGAAATATTCAAACACTTGAAAGCAAAGAGTTACAACTTATCTAATCTTATAAGTGATATGTTGCATTCATTCTTAAATAAATTTATTTTCTCTGAACATTATTTAAAGGTGGTATGGTAGAGTGGGCCAAACTTTGCAGCTTATTGGCTGTGTAACTGTGGCCAGTTACTCAACAGGATTGTGCCTGTTTCCTTCTATGTAAAAGGGCATAATAATAGAATACACTTCAGAATAATCACAGGATTATTTTGAAGATTAAATAAATTTGTTTATGTGAAGTACTTAAAATAATGTCTAACATATTGAAAGTCATCCATAAATGGTGGGGGTGGGGTGGGATGAAGGGGACAATTAGTTCAGTAAATACATTTGAAAGATTCATTTTCAGCATATATATTCTAAAACAAGTATTTTAAAAAATTATTTGGTGAATTTGATCAATCAAACAGCAATTTTGCTGATCAGGAATTGTTATTTAGTAAATTGATTGCAATAGATTAATTTTCTGTTAATTTCTATGCTTTCTAGTGCTGATTTTCTATGTATTCATTGTTTGTGTTGTGCTTTAAAATTTTATTTCTCAAAAAAAATGCCCTAGATACTGTACATGATTAAGAATGCAATTACTGTTTGAAAGGTAGCAATTAGTATAAAGTCCTTGAAGTTTTAAAAAAATAAATGGTAGTCAGAGCACATATGATTACAAATCTGATTCATCAACCAACCAAAGAAAAATTTCCCTTATATTTTACATCTCCAATTGAATAATGAAATATTAAGAATATTTTGTTATAATATTTTTTAACTTGTTTATAAAATTTAAAAAGTAGATGTGGAAAGTATGAGTGATTAAGTAAAATTCTGGAATTTGTTAAAGGAAAAATACAAACTCTGAGCATGCTAAATGATAATTAATTCAGAGTCCTCAAGAAAATATATTTGGCTTTGCAATTCTGTGCAATGTTTTCTAGTTGCAGTTTATGAATTTTATCAGATCACTCTTTAAAATAGGGGAATGAGAATTCACCTCTCTGTTTTTTTTTGGTTTTGTTGCTAGCCCAGAAAAGACTGGTCATTAATTAATAGTTAATAGCTGAACAATCCATGCAGCCTGTTTTGAAAACCAAAATATTCATAAAGATAGGAAATCCATTGTAACTGCCAAAATATCCAGGTTATTCTGCTGATCCCAAATGACAGGATTTTTGCTTTGCAAGGGGCTCTGTGAATCTAGCCTGACCCTTCAATGAGGCTATTTAAGGGACATTTTTAGAGACTTCAAAGACTTCATAAGGCCGTATATTTGCTTGGACTACTTATTACAGTTAAATCCTCCAGGGCTTTTGAATGTACCCATGCACTGAAGAAATTATTCAGCTAGTTGAAGGTCACATTAAAATGTGGCTCTGGGCTACTTGGAGAGAAAGGAAAATGCAAAAACCAAGGAGAGGCTGAGGAACACTCACTTTAGGGAGTTTTGATGGCTGGCTTGGCTGTGACTTGGGTGCGAGTTGTGGGACAACCAGTTGCACGGTGGGCAGGTAGGAGGGCTGGGGGACCGGGAGGCTGGCAGCAACCAAGTTCCCCAGCCCCCAGCAAATCTTAGCACTTTCTCTATGGCGTTTTCTTGATGTCTCACTTCTCTGTAATCACATCGCTTGTCCTGGTTTAGCCATCCTTATAATCCTGACCTCTAGGCTCAGGTGTGCGCACTTAATGCATGCGTGCACACCCATGCTCCACGTGTTCACAATCAGGCCTGTGTGCCCTGAGCCCTCATGCCCTGTGCCCAGGCTACCATGTGCCTTTTGCATTAACACAATGAAGGCCACAGGCGATAGCCACATAAGCTAGTGGTGTAAAAAGCTGGATTCATTCATTTACCCTACAGTGTACAGAGATGATTTTAGATACAGTAAACAGAATGCTGGTCTACAAAGAGATAAGGCACACTTGGTTGTCACCCATGAACATGATGCTATTTTCATAGAAGCGATGGAATTGTTTTGTGATTTTCCTTAGCCTTTTCTCCCCAGAGGAAACAGAGTTTGGGAAATTTCCTATAAAGGAATGTATGGCCTGAATGTCATCGTTATTTACTATCATGTGTAATGTTTATAAAGCTGTTACCCAAAGAGTTGAGTCTTGCAATGAATGATGGAGTATTTCGAAATACTCCAAACGTTGATTCCCATCTTCTTTTCTCGTACATCCCTTCTCTAACTTCTTGTGCTCCCTGAATCTATTCTCTATCGTGCTGAGCTTTCCTACCAGAAGTTTCAAGTGTTTCACCACCTCCCCAAAACATTCACTTAATTCATCTTTGGCTTTTACTGTTTTTCTTAAGAATTGCCTGCTTAGATTTAGATCTCTATCTCTGTCTCTTTGTCCCTCTTCCTCCCCTCTCCTCCCTCCTGCTTCTCTCTTTCTCTCTCTCTCCTTCTCTGAGTGGGGAGCAAGGAAAGGTGAAATGGGACAGGCTGAAATGCACTTTCACTGGGGGTGGTGCATGAGATGGTAGAAGAAAAATTACAATTTGACACCATTTTTGTCCCACTGGAGGTTGTGTAAAATAACAAACATTACCTCACTCTATAAGCAGTCTACTCAAATAACTATTGTTTCCATTCATCACTGACTGACATTTAAGCCAATTAATCAACCACATGTTAATTCACCATTTGCAAATTGTAAATGCCCTGATTGGTCAAACACAGAGTTGATGCCTCATAATGGCAATGAGAACTAAATTACTGAATTGTACCTGTGAGTCATGCCTAATAATGATATAAGGTTATACACTATTAAGAATAATGTACTTAGAAACAATATCACAAAGGACTACATTTGCAGCAGATTAGGGAAAACAAAAGCAGACAAATTTGGGAGAATGTAAATTTTATGATTTTGCCTTTTGTGCTGTGATGCTAAAGGTACATTTGGGGAGCAGAAACACGTGGCTTGTAGACATTTTAGGATGCTACCCACCTGTTTTCTCTCCGCTGGCACATAAACCAATGAAGTAGCTCAGTGGTGCTTGGACAGGTGTTGAGCATTCATTACACGTACAAGGAACTTCCAAGATCTTCACCAAGGGAATCCTGTATCATGTCACAAGGAATATTATCCTTTAAAAAAGGGAGTTAAAATTAGTATGATCAATAGCAATATACTACTTCTTTCTCCATAACCCAAACAAATCTGGATTTCTCACTCAGTTATCTCAAATATATCTGATATTCTCAAAGCTGGTGACATAAGCCTATAAAACATTCCAGAAGACATTTTGAATATGTTTACAGGTGGAAAATTAAAAAACTTCTAGTTTGGGGCCTCCCTGGTGGCGCAGCGGTTAAGTGCTGCGCTGTGGAGCTGTCGGCAGCGGCGACGCAAGTTCGACGCCGGGGAGAATCCCGCATGGCGTGGCAGACCTCTCCTGCCTCGCCCGCTGCTCCCCTCAGCAGTGTATTTCTGATCTGCCTGTTCTGCTCCCCACTCTGTCTCTGGTGAGCCTTCTCGCCACCCCACGCCTCTGGGCTGTACCCCAGCTTGTATGTATAAATAAAAAATAAATATTAAAAAAAATAGTTTGTAAAACTGCCAATAAAAGCAGTCAAGAAGCTGATGGATGAATTTGTTGTTCTGACTGGGCTGATAACATTTTGAGAAAACTTGCTTCTGTTTTTGAATATTTGTTATACTACTATAGGGTAAGTGAAATGGTCAAGCTTTTATGCAGTTGGCTTCTGTGGCTATCACCTGCAGCCTTGAATGCAGAAGGCACGTGGGAGTGTGGGTACAGGGCACAGATGTCTGATGGCGGATACCTGGAGTGGCCACCTGTGGCCCTGTGTGAGTGGGCACACCTGAGCATGAAAGCTGAGGCTGTAATAGTGGTGCGGTGTCATTCAGAGACAGAACGCCTATGGGGGAGGGGAGAGCTACTAGAGGAGCTACAGACTGCAAGAGGAAGAGACCAGGAGAGAAGTCCAAAGAAAGCCCAGAGGAAAGAGAGGATAGAAATTCACTGGGCCTCCCTAGTGGCGCAGTGGTTAAGCGCTGCGCTGTGGAGCTATCAGCAGCGGTGGTGAGGAGAGTTTGACGCCCAGCCAGGGAGATTCCCACATGGCGCGGCAGAACCCTTCTGCCTCACCCGCTGCTCCCCTCAGCAGTGTATTTCTGTCCATCTGCCTGTTCTGTTCCCCACTCTGTCTCCGGTGAACCCTCTCACCGCCCCACACCTCTGACCTGTACCACAGCTTGTATGCATAAATAAATAAATCTTAAAAAAAAAAAAAAGAAATTCACAGGGGACCCAAGTTTCTGTCTCCCTGCTGGTTTGTTTCCCCCCGTACTATCAAAAAACTTGTGGGGATGATTTCAAGGGCTCTGAGGTTCTCTTTTAAGCTGCCTGAACCGTAGTGAACCTACCTGGCCTGGGCTGGTTGCAAAACACTACCATTACATTTTCAGGTCATATCCTGATGATTGCATTCTAGGATCGTACAGAATGTTACTGTGGAAAAGTTGAGGAAAACAACTTTTGAAATGAGTATGGCTATCTGAGGAGGTCTTCATGGGATTTTCGGGAACTACCTTCTAGCGGTGGTTCAAGAAGATACAAGTGTATTTGTATATGTTTATGTGTGTTTGTGTACTTTTGCTTGATAAAGCAATCCGTGCAGTGTAAGGTGAAGTCTCATGTTTATAAAAGAATAAGGGAAGCTGACTGAGCAGTCTTTGAACAAGGCCTTACAGAAACTTGTACCCATCAGTACATCTGCTCACAAGAAACAACTTTCGGTTTATGGTTCTCTCAGATTAGTTTCAATTTTGGGCAGTATTTTTTAGCTGGGTTAGTTGCATAATTATGCTATGGCTACAGATTTTTATATCAACCTCTGACTTCAGAATTTGGTAGACATTGTTTATCTTTGGTCATATTATGTACTGTATGTTCAATTCAGGTCAATAATTCTTTACAGAACATCCAGGCAATGAACACTAGAAAATCAGAGTAGAACAACTGTACACGATAGTATGCCTTTAACTTAATTCACTCAGATTATTTTTTCTGTATTCTCACTTTTCAGAGTTTTTGTGTCTTGTTTATTGTTTGGAGTCAGTTTGGGTTGGTCAGTTTGAGTGGATTAAGACATCTAGTAGGAAATCAATGTTGGATTTGTAAGGACAGTTGCCTTTGTGGCTGATCTTTTATCAGCATGTCAGCTTTCTTTTTATTTGCACATGATGCTACTCTTATTTAGCTGGTCAGTTCCAGACTTCAGCCTGACCCCAGGTTTAAAATGTCTCAGTGCTTCTTTCACTGGTTCTCAGAATCTACTCCCACAAAGTCACTTTACTGATCGCGCTGCCTGTGGTGATTGCCTCTCAGATCATGGGGCTCCATACTGACCCCACAGCCCTGGGACTGCCAAGTCCTGTCCTGTCTGGGCCTGACAGATTACATTCTGTTCTGCAATCACAAGTGTGAGCTGGAAATTGGTGTTTTTGCATACTTGTATGTGTGAATGTGGTACCTTGTAGGGGCCAGCGCATGTGCATATCACAGTTTTAGGGGATTGGTTCTGCTTTTCATTTCCTAGAAGTCACTACCATGGAGATTTTTCTCAGAAACAATTGTGTTTGGCAGAATAATGTGCCATTTTTTGTCCTTTTTGTTTCCTGTTTTTATGCCATGCTGAGATGTTGCCCTTCATGAGAGGCAGTGATGCCAGATAGTGGGATGGACAGGCTGAACACAAGGATTAGAAGGAAGTGGTTTCCCTAGCAACGATAACCATGCCAGGGGTGTCACACTATTTATCCACTACTCATGTCTCTTTTCCTTTGGTTTAAATAATACAGAGGATCTGAATGCTAAGCATCTGATTCTGAATCATTTCTAATACACGGAATTACAGCACAACAACACTGTTTTAAAAGACTTTGGAAATTTGATGAATGTGCAGTATACTTTTACACATTAATAGATACTCCCAAAGTGTCTCTTCCTATTAGTGTTATTGCATTTACACTTTTCGTGAGATGAAGCTGGAAAATGGTTTTCTCTCTCAAAGACAAAGCAGGTAAAGAATATGCAAAAATCATATTTTTTAAAACTTAAGATTCTATTCAATAAATGGTGCTGGGAAAACTGGACAGCCACATGCAAAAAAATGAAGCTAGACTACTACCTCACACCCTGCACAAAAGTCAACTCAAAATGGATAAAAGACCTGGAAACCATAAAATGTATAGAAGAAAATATAGGCAAAACTCTACATGACATACATCTCAGCAAAATCTTGAAAGACACATCCCTCAAAGCGAAGGAAGTGAAAGACAATATAAACAGATGGGATTATATCAAAATAAAAAGCTTCTGTACAGCAAAAGAGACATTAACCAAAACTACTGGGAAAGATCTTTGCACACAATACAACTGATAAAGGACTGATAACAAAAATTTACAAGGAACTCACACAACTCAACAACAAAAAAAAGCCAATAATCCAATCAAAAAATGGGCAGAAGAGCTCAAAAGTCACTTCTCCAAAGAAGAAAAACAAATGGTCAACAGATACATGAAAAAATGCTCAACATCACTTATAATCAAGGAAATGCAAATCAAAACCACTATGAGATACCACCTCACACCTGTGAGGATGGCACACATTAAAAATACAGGCAACAACAAATGCTGGAAAGGATGTGGAGTAAAAGGAACTCTTCTACACTGCTGGTGGGAATGTGAACTGGTCCAACCACTATGG